>JAYMTF010000824.1:0-29580 GCA_036897485.1 Pelargonium nanum | reverse complement strand
GGTAATTTTTGCAAAAAATGGAAACATGATACTCATTTTGGAACGGAGGGAGTATTATGTAATTTCGGGTGTGCCATTTGCTGTGTTAATCAACTACTAACAGCCACCAAACATGATAATTAATGTCAAAAAAAGCAGAAGAAATTAAAGACATAAGTAGTCAAGACAAGTGGGTGCAAATGCAAGAGGTTGTATTGAAACAGAAATGAAACCGAAAAGGTTGTGGATCTTCTGGAGTTGTGTTTGTGGACATGTGCAAGTGCAGTTCTGGGTTTGATTGTACAGAGATGTAATGGAAACAAACAAGGAAAAGGGTTAAAAAGGGATGTAGCTCGAATCCCAACCAACTTTGTTACCATATACTATGTGATTGCATCACACTGCAACATGTGATCACTTCTAGCTTTGGATCATTTTTATATGGATACAGCTTTTACATTGCTCTTTCCTTCTTTTCTCTGCATTTACTTTTCTCTCTTTTCATTTTGTCCTTTTCGAATTATGGACAAGATTCTTACTCTATTATATATATAATTCATGTGTGGGTCTGTCCGCTTCCACCAATTGATTCGACTTAAGACAAAAAAATTGTTTTAAATTCATTTTCTATATACATATATATATGGAAGAGAATAAGGAATCTAATCCAAGAAATATTTGACTTAGCCTAAGCCAAGCCAATGAGGTGATGACACATCATTTAATTTCACTCATACCCACCCAAGTGAATTGGTGGGAGCGGAGCACCCGCTCAGATCCAATATTTTTAATGAGATGTCATAATCTTATTGGTAGCTTAGCCTAAGCCAAATAATTCTTGAATTAGGATCCTTAACCTCTATATGGAATATGAAGAATCAATGCTTACATTAATATCATAATCAAAATATTTATACTTGTAATTGCGTGTGTATATCATAATTTTTTTTGGTTTAGGCTAAGCCAAGTTTATGAAGAGATGACACCTCATCTCATTTAACCTATACCCACCCTAAAAAATTTGTGGGAGCGGAGCGACCCGCTGGATCCTTGTTTTTTAATGAGGTGGCGCGTTTTCATTGGCGGCTTAGCCTTAGCCAAATAGTACTTGGTTTAGAATCCTCAAACTCATATACTACGTGTGTGTATATATATATATATTACTCTTATCTTACAAAAGTTATTAATTTTCTTACAAAATTTGTTCCAACTATCTCATATTCTCATCCCTAATTTTCACATAAAATTCAATAAATAATCTACTTTAATTTTGTTAAATTTTTAATGAAAAAGTATTAAGCATTAATCGTATTAAATGTTTTTTTTTGAAAAAAAGTTGAGCTACACAATAGGGATAACTCTCCCCTTATAACCCAAAACCCCACGCCACGCCACGCAATGAGATTAAAACCCACAACCTCTCACGTGTAGATGTGTGTCTTGACCATTGCGCCCCCGGCCCTAGGGGGCTAAAATATGTGTTTTACATGCATAAAATATGTGGCAAACATTTCTTGACCCGAAAAGGTTCATTAGTAAATAATATGGTCTTTTTGGGTACACATGAAACACAGAAATTTCACATTCATTAAATATAAAAACTTTAGCTGTTACAAAAACAAATTGTCAAAATTATACGAGAACTTGGACCAAATCCACGTGCTAATTAAAAACAAGCTTTTTTTGACCTAAATTAAAAACTTTATGTGAATTTTTTTTGTTTTTTCTTTAATGCCAAGTTGCTACTAGGCGATCTGATTGTCCATATTTATATCTGTCTCCCACTACACCACGTCAGCAATGTGCCACTTGTCAGACAAACATGGAATCAGCCCACTAATCGCTAAAAATTAAGCCAAAAACCAACCCTAATCTTAGATTCTAATCACAGACTAATCAGCCTCATCGGACGGTCAGATTCGCTCGCCATCATGGTCCCTGCACGGGTCCCACAGCACTCCATTAAAATATTTTACTACAGGAATCAAAATCAATCCATGTCTTAAAAGTGGGTCCCAGGTACATACCTCCCCGTGGCTTTTCGATGCGATCACCTGATATCTGGCTCTCTTCTCAGCCGTCCGATCAGCCTCCTCCGTCTCCTTCTCTCTCAGTTTTTTTTTCTTTCTCTCACTTCCTTTCATTGACTGTAAAATAGAGCTCAGCGAGCTCACTGTGTGTCCTTTTGTTTTTGCTCTATATTCTGTTCGGCATTGGGATTAAGAGACCCACAACGAGAAGAGCTACGCGTAACTCGCTCTCCTTCTGAGTTTCCACCGAGTTCGATCGCATTCTCTGCTACCGAGTTTCCACCGAGTTCGCTCACTCGCCAATGGCCCACCGACACGCCTTTCTCCGTCCTCGACTGCGACGAACATGGTAAATATACGTGTTTTCAGGTGTTTTTGTTGTTTTTAACTTCTGGGTTTTGAGTTGTGTGTCTTGTTTCGGTCAGTAATGCTTGAAAGGTGCTTGCTTTAAGCTTCTTTTTTTTTCCTGGAAAAACGAGGCGCTACTGGTTAAAATTTGGGACTTAATTAAGTGCTTTCTGGGTTTGAAAATTGCTGAGATGTTTGTATATTTCGTCATTGAATTAGCGGCATCGAAGAAGACGAACTGTTTCCTTTTTTTTTCTTACGTTTTCTATGGGTTTTCATAATTCCATGGACCACTCTGTTTTGTCGATGCAATGTAACCAGTTGTTAATTGTGTCCGGTTCGATAAAATATGTGTAAAAGTGTGAAATATGTGAGGACCTTAGATTTTCATTATCATTGTGCTAGCGGGTTTTCATTTACCAAGGGCCAATGCTCTTTTTGTTTCTGAATTTGTGTTTGATGCTGGGAAAAATGAGAAAAGAGGGAAGGATATGTTTGAAAGTGCTTCATTTTCTTTTCTTTTTTCCCATTCTTTCTTGAGAAAAGTTAGGAACATGAGTGTGTGCTCCATTTGTGTTTTGGATTGCTGGGATCTTTGTATTTTTGGATCATCATGGCAAGGAATTAGGGACATACTATTATCTTTTTACCTTAACTTTTTCTTTTTGATATTGGTTTTCATGGACCACCCAAATTTCAGTATGTCTTTGTATGGTTATCGACTATATGTCTTAGTCTATGTAAT
Source organism: Pelargonium nanum (assembly GCA_036897485.1). Classification (NCBI taxonomy): domain Eukaryota; kingdom Viridiplantae; phylum Streptophyta; class Magnoliopsida; order Geraniales; family Geraniaceae; genus Pelargonium; species Pelargonium nanum. The sequence goes on along the minus strand of JAYMTF010000824.1, from coordinate 26,478 downwards.
GTAATCAGTTGCTTTATTGTGTTCGGCTCCGGAAATATGGGTGCACTAGTGGGAAATGTTTCAACTTTATTTCAAACCACTCATGTCGTTATGTACTATGTTAGATTTTGTGTATCGTTTTGCTCGTGGATTGTAATTTACCTAGGATTCTGCTATACAGTGTGTTGATTGAGTGGAGTCAATGCTCTTCCATAGTCTTTTTTTGCTTCATAAGCAGTGAACTCAATTCAATTTCAAGAACCCTGATGTTATCTTGTGCTCAAGTCTCTTGTAAATTGACCCTTCGCTATGGTTTGAGGATGGAGCATAACCGGTGGTTTTGGGAAGTGATTCACAAAACTTCACTCCCGAGCCTAATTTAGGTGCAACCAAATAATTCACCCAGCTATTTCTTCATTAGATTGTTAAGTCTGAAATTCTCGGTCTTTGAGGTTTGACATGTTGTAGGAAATTGTATCCTCTTCTCAAGATGCCGTAGTAGTGAGCACAACAAATTTTGAATTTCACCGTAACATACATGCTTCTCTGTTCTGTTCCAAAGTTTATCACCTATTTGTAATGCTTAGTATGTCCTGAAACTAAAAGCTAAACTAAGCTAACCAGAGATATATCATTTATCATTTCTGCTTTAATCTTGCAGAGTGGCGTGCATATGCGACTTAAGTCTGAGTCTACTGCTGAAGAAGAAAGATCCAGACTTTCCTCCCAGCAGGCTTTTGCTAAATCAAGAAACGGGTATACAGCTGAGATCCTCTAATCTATTCAGTCTATGGAATGCCATTTAGATCTGAAGAAGAATTTAAGGGGTCGAATATCCTCGAGAGCTCTTGAGACAACCATACAGCCTCAGGAAAGCCAGAGTCCACCGTTGCAAGAGAAGTTGAAAACAGAAAGGCCTCGGGTGTCATATGCAGATCTCCATGATGCAATTACAAAAAATGTAAAAGCTGTTCCACCGAGAACTTCCTGGAGCGAGCAAAAGCAGCAGATTTATATACAGGGGACTAAAGAAGAAGAGCTTGTTAAGTACATGACAAGTGTGCCGGGTTATCTGGAAAGAAAAGAAAAGCCCCGGGAAAAAGTTTTAAATTTTGGGGTCCTTGACTGGAGGCTTCTTGAAAAATGGCAGTACAGCCAGAAACAGATGCCATGCAGCAGAAGTACCAGGTGTTCACCTTCCAGTAGTTATTCGTCCTCATATTTCTCTACAGATGGACCGTCTATTGATTCCAACCGACGACACAGTTGCTCTCCTGCTCGTGAAAGGATGCGGCGTCTTTCATTGCAATATCATCTAATGGCATCTCCCGGAAGCGGTCATTTTTCTGCTGCTAGATCCTCTATGGAAAGTGCTGGGAAGTTCCAAGATCCCAAAGCTGCTCAAAGTGACATTGCGAATGGGAGGTTTAAGTTCGTCCGCACAGATCAACCCTTTCACAAAAACCATGAAGTTATACCGGGGCAGCACAAGAGTAAAGTGTCACACCCAAATATCAGTAGAGAAATTAGAGCTATGCCAAAGAGTGTAAATGAAGTGGTATCTTTCCCGAAGGGAAAAACGAGGACTCGATATCCTGAATTTGCAAGGAGAGCCGAAAAGTTGATAGAGCACGAATCAAGTAGTGTTGACCAAGGTGTTCCTGATAGGCAAAAAGCAGTAGTCCTCCTGTTGCCTAGAGATCGTCCGCAGAACAATCAATCTGGAGTGTCCCCGGTTTCTAGTCAAACAAATGTGGTTGGTCAAAGATTGGCAGAAGCAAGTAGAATGAGTTTTTCAGAGAGATCTAAGGATGCATACCATGTAGAGCTCATGTCGGGTGTTCCACACTCATGTCCACTTCCTCGTGACGTTAATAGCAATGAATTCTCACAGTTGGAGCATCCTGCTGGCTCTTTAGATGCAGAGATCATGAAGTTTCCACCTTCAGCTCAGAGAGGAGTCAGTCCTTCCAGAGGCAAAAATCTTCGAGAAACAAAATCTACCATTACACGCCCTACATCAATGGAAAGAAAGCCTTCTAAGGAATTGAATACGAAAGCTAGCAAAGCAGCAGCTGAACAAGCATCCAAGGGAACAAAACTGAAAGCTAGTGAAGCAGCAGGTGAAAAACCAAGAAGCACTTCACCATTTCGCCGACTTGGCATCGGTATGGCTAAGATAAGCAAAAGTTCTGGCCATAAGGAGGGTGTAACTGCACAACATGAGCCTAGCTCAAAATCTGGTTCAGAGAACAATGTAGTTTCTACTAGCTTGGACCGTTCAAGTGACGGTAAACCAAATTCTACAGGCAAAGCCAGATCTAGTAGTCCCTTGAGAAGGTTATTGGCCCCACTGATGAAGCCAAAGGCAGCCACCGAGCCATCACAGAAAGATTCCATGTCGCGGACAGGTGCTCGGAGATCATTAATATATTCTTCAACAGAGCAGTTGGGAAAAGGGAAATTAGATTCAGATGCTTACAAGGGAACTGACATGAACGATTCATGTCAGGGCAAGAAGCATGGATCGTCAACTTTTCAAGCCCTTCTGCGAGTTGCTGTCAAGAATGGACTGCCCCTATTCACATTTGCTGTTGATAACAACAATGACATTTTTGCAGCAACATTGAAGCTAAGCACATCAAGAAAGGACGAGCACAGCTGCATCTATACATTTTTCACCATCCGAGAAGTCAAGAAAAAATCGGGAAGTTGGATAATTCCAGGAGGCAAAGGAAAAGGTCATGACTTCATCCCTGATGTTGTTGCACAGATGAGAGTTTTTGATGCTCACTCCTCTAACTCGACCGGACCTAACTCTACAGATCCCTTTAGGATGAAAGAATTTGTTTTGTTTTCTGTGGATCTGGGAGAGGAAGATCAGGGAACATCAAACTTCCAGCCAAACAATGAGCTTGCAGCTATTGTTGTCACAATGCCAAATAAGATGCATCGAAATTCGACTGGACACAATCGGTCTCTAGTCAGTACTAATCAAGAAGGTATAAGGACGACAGTGATACTCCCAAGTGGCACTCACAGTCTACCAAGTAATGGAGAGCCATCATCCCTGGTCCAGCGTTGGAGATCAGGAGGATCATGTGATTGTGGGGGGTGGGATTTGGGATGTAAACTGAAGATTCTTGCTAACTCAAATCAACAACTCACCAAGAAATCAAGCTCATCTTTGAGCAAAGATCAGTTTAAGCTTTTCTCTCAGGTACCGATCCTTTGCTCGGACCAAACTAATTTTCCAAGGGTTGCAAAGTAAACTATTTTATATATCTTTTGAAATGTTAACTGCAGGAAGGAGCAGAAGAAAACCAGCCAGCTCTCAGCTTGGCGCCGTTCAAGGATGGGATCTTTTCAGTTGAGTTCAATTCATCACTGTCATTTGTACAAGCTTTCTCGACATGTATAGCAATTCTAGACAGTCGCAGATCGTGTGAATTCCCAGAATCAAGTGACATGTTTGAGGGAAAGGCTTCAGAGGGAACCGTATTGGTGCAGCGAAATGATGGAAGCAGAGTTGTTATTAATCAAGTAGAAGGAGAGGTTCCTGCAAAATATGTGTCATATCCACCTCTTTCTCCAGTTGGGAGGGTGTAGAGAATAATGTACAGCTACATATTTATTTCCAGACTAGAGAAACTATCTTCATCAGTTTAATTGTGTATGATATAGTTTAAGTGAATGGTAGTTTGCTCTTTTGCTGTATACACTTATTGTAAAACCTCAGATGCTCTTGGTTCTTCTCTCTTTGAAAGTTGCACTGAGTTTTGTCAGTGCTGAATATAATCAAATCCAAGATTCATTGCACATAATATCAGCTTATTCAGCTCAACTAAAAGCTGAAAGCTGAAACTAATGGTTGAAGGATTGAGGCCTTGCTTGGAAACATGAAACAATATAAGAGAGTGGTTGAAATTGTAAGAAGTTGTTCTAAAAAGTTGAGATTCGTATAATAGTTGAGCATATGTTGGCTTAAAAACAACTTTTTGGAAGTGTCAATAGTTGAAATGACCAAATAAACAATATTGCCACAATGAACACTAATGAGTAATTGAAACTAGTATAACAAATCGGATTTGGTCTACCTTACCGAAGAATCAAATCATCCTCATTTGTGAAAACAATATCTAGCATTTTATAAGTCAATATAACGGAATAATGACGTCTCAATTGCATTGTATAAGAGCAAGAAAGTAATTTACGTGTTATCTCTCCTCCTTAAAGGATGTCAAATCGACAAATCTCACCGGAGGCATTGAGCTTTTACAGGAATCAATTCCTGAAAGGAGATTGTCTCTTTTAAGTAGTCATTTACTCATTTCATGTATTTTACCAAACAACTAATATAGTGTTTATTACCTAAACTTTGTTTATGAAAAGCAACAAGGAAAGGAAAGGTGGCTTGTGGTTAGTAGTGTTTGTGATGCCTTGTTGAGCCAATGATGCTATTCAATAATGCTCTTCCTGTCTGATATCCTACCCAGGACCACCTATACTCTTTGAAATCACTTCTCATAGAATGTTGGAATTTTTTTATTTATTTTGAAATTGGAAACAAACATCACTTGCAACATCACATGCCTTAAATTTCCTTTTCTCTTTTCAGCAAACTTCAGTACTAATTGAACAGCCACCCTCCAATGCTACACTGTCCTACACCATGTCAAATTCTTCAAAAAGAAAGCTACCATTATACATCTCCATGCACCTCTCATTTCCAGCCAACCCTATATAATCTGCTCACACCTTTCTCAGCACCAGCATGATCAGGACCCAAAGGACCTTCATGTCAAATGCTGTCAACAAAAAACCAGTGAAATGTCACTTTGATCTCAAAATTATTAGTATAAAAACAAGAAGCTTGGAAGTAAAAAGGCTTGCTGGAGACACACCATGTGTTGTTGAAGGAATTGCATATATGAGTGGTCCATAACCTTTGATCAAGAATTATCAGAGAACTAACTCAAATAAAAGAAAAGGTTAAGCAGATAGCTAAAGTCCGCATTCAAATGTTAATATTATATTCCAACACGCCTCTTTACTTGCAATCATGTATTGACTTTGCAGTCAGACGCACGAGAGATAGATAAAGAGATTAACTCATTCTTGTTTTCAATTTTGGAGGTGGACCGATAAAAGAAGATAGAGAGCTCATTGCCGTTAAATCCATTGTGAATAGAAGTACAAGAGAAGTTACATGAAAAGAAGAACCCCATAGAGATAGTAAATATTACAGCAGAAATTGGAGAAATGATCAAGCTCTCATGCTTCCCCAAAATCCTATCTAAACAGATCCCAGAGACAGAGAGTCTAATCTGCATTTTCACTTGAAATCTTGATAGGCCATGTGGTGTGGAGACCACATAGTGTGGGAGGTTTTTGCAAGCTATGGATAGTGGTGAAGACTCCTTTTTCTTATAAGAAAAAAACACATTTCATGTCAAGTGGATGTTGAAGTAAATGATTGGAGGCACAAACAAACAAGTGAGCTTGAAAGGGGTTGGTCAAGAACATACACAACTTGGTTTGAAGGCTTTCATCACCATTTGAGGCTATCTTATCTTGGTAAAGAGACCTCTAGTACTCTTCTTTTGTTTTATTTAAAAATTTGGAGTTTTTTTTTAACCAACTCATTGATTCTAGTTGGATATGAACATATATTACATCCTCTTCTGCTCCTTCACATGTCAACCTTTCCTTGTGTGTGTTGTAGATTGCTATTATTTCGTGAAAGAAAGTCTATTGACGCATGTGGTGATGGTGCATGTAAGTTTTACATAAAGTCACTTGTAGTTGTTTGTAGAATATCAAATATTTTTTGTCTGAGAATAGAGGCGAAATTAGAAAAACAATGAAAAATAATAGACTTCTAAACAATTATGACACATGTCAATGAAACTGCATATTCTTACGTACGAACGTGCATTAACGGAGTTAAGAGCAGTCGTAGTAGGCAGCGACTCATGTCAGTCCCCCGAAATCATAGTATATGTTAGTAAACTTTAATTTTTTTAATTAGAAGTGCCTTGTCCCGGTGGCAAAGAAGCTCTTATATGATTAAGAGTAATTTTTGAGCGATTAAAAAATATACACGACATTAACTACATGTAAATAACCTGTTTGGTAATAATAGGATGAACTGTAAAGTAATCAAACAAATATTAAGAAAAATAAATAAAAATACGAGACAACAAATCTGGGCACAAAAATATATTATAAAAAATACAACAAATGATTATTTGAGTGTATCTCTTTATGCCAGCAAGAACATACTTCTCATTTTGAGGCATTATGCTTCCCAATTGGGGCCGAAAGCTCCATCCCATTATTATTTTATATTATGAATGTAATTATTATACTCTCACTTATTATCAACTCCAGAGTGTGATGAAAATAAATTAAGAATAAGCCAACTTTTCCTAATTTCATATATGAAAATCATGTATGTCTAAATACTTTTCGGTAAAAAAAATTGTGATTGATTTGATTTTATTAGTTCGAATTATCATATACTCACAACACTGAATGAATGTTTCAGCTTTAAAACTGATAAATTAAATCTGAATATGCGAAAATTCGAAATAAAATCAACTCTAAACTAGTCTGATCCAATTTAAAATCAGATTAAATCGAACATAAATATTGATCCGATTAAATTTGTCTAAATTAACACATATTACACTATTATTTAAAATTCAATCCATTCTAAACCTCTTTCGAAGCAAATCTAACTTTTTTTTTTTGGAAAATTTAAATTCAATCCAAAATCCAATTGACACCTCCTCTCTCAGCCCTCATTTCTCATGCCATGTAATAATAACATGAACGAAAATGACAAACACCGAAAACAGCGCAACTCCACACTCCTCGTGAGCCGTGAACCACCAGCCTGTATGCTCTGCACGTGGCACCATCATATTACCTTTTTTCAAAATTCTGTGTACCACACGCGCACTGATTTGCGCTGGAGGGAAACCGAAACCGAAACCAGAACAGAATAATACTAATAATTTAAAAAAGAAACCATGAATCGGAAACGAGGGAATGATGAGTTGGTGAGAGAAAGAGAAAAAAAAGGCAGTGACAGTATCAGTACTCTACCAGTAGTAAAATTACACACAAGCTTGAAACGGAAATCTGTAAATCCGTGGATCCGAAGAAAAAAGCTTTTTAATTTTCTTTCACTTTCTATCTTGCCAAACAGAAAAGTAATTTATATTTCTCTCTCTCACACACACACTTGTTTTTGTCTACTTAGCTTAGCTCATTTTCTGACCAACCCCTAAACCCTTTGCCCCAGAAGAACCTCTGTTTCTCCAAGAAAACTGATACAGAGATCAGAGATTTGATTTTAAGAGAAGCAATGGGAGCTCGCTGCTCCAAGTTGTCTCTCTGCTGGTGGCCTTCTCATCTCAAGTCGAATCTAAATTACTCCTCTGATCTCGGTATGATTTTCCATCACTTTCCCGAGAAAAGTTCGTCTTTCGTTTTTTTTTTCTTTTCATTTTTGATTGATTAATTGGTTTAGAAAACGAGGGCAAGAACGACCAGGACTCGTTGCCTGTGTTCAGCGAGTTCAGTTTGGATCAGCTGAGGACCGCCACTTCGGGGTTCTCTTCAGACAACATTGTTTCGGAGCATGGAGAGAAAGCTCCTAATGTTGTCTTCAAAGGGAAGCTTGAAGATGATCGATTCATTGCTGTTAAGCGCTTTAATAGGTTGGCTTGGCCTGATACTCGCCAATTCCTGGTCTGTGTTCTTTGCATTTTTTCTCTATTTTTTGTCTCAGTGATCGGTTCAGTTTTTTTAATTTTTACTAATTTTGTTGAATGTGTCTGTAGGAGGAGGCACGAGCTGTTGGGCAGCTGCGGAGTGAGAGGTTGGCGAATTTGATTGGGTGTTGCTGTGAAGGGGATGAGAGACTGCTAGTTGCTGAGTTCATGCCTCATGAAACACTTTCGAAGCATCTTTTCCACTGTAAATTTCACTATCCTTCTCATATTTTGTTGATAGAATTATAGTATGGTTAATGTGTGTGAAGCAATGCTATAATTTGTTATTATTTGATATGAGTACTGTTGATCTTCTTGGCTGGTAGTGGATGATCTATTTTTTAATTTTTTTTTTTAAATTGGGATGTGGGGATGAACTTTGTGGTTGACAGCTTATATGTTAATCATGTCAAAAATGTTACTCATTCTGTCCCAAAACTATTGCTTTGTCATGAATTTTTGTCCCAAACTAAGTGTCCTTTCAGGAAGTTAGTTATGCATGAATTACCTATGCTTGAGTTTGTTACAACGCATGTCCATAGGGATATAAAAAGAGACGCACAACACTATTTTTTCTCAAAATAGAAACCGAAACACTCATTTTGGGACGAGTGGGTATTTTTTTACCTTCTCTTTTCTTGGGGTGGTGTTAACTGTTGTCAGCTTGGAGGGGCAAATGTATAGTTAATGACTATGCTACTGCGTAAGTAATGGGAATTTGTGAACTGCCTTTTTTGGATTAGGGGTGGGGGCTGCTAAGTTCTGTAATTAGTCTCTATATCTGAGATATAGGAAGAGAGGGACCAGAAATAAGTCTTCTGTTCACTGTCGATTTGCTTCACAAACGTAGTAGTTTATAAGCTCATCTAGATCATGAATGGGGTATTTCTAATTAGTTGTATTATTAAATGAATGTCATGCATTTGCAGTTACCTTAAATTATATTAAGATTCACATTCACTTCTCATGTTTTAATGGGCTATATGAGTAACATACATTACTGATTATCCTTGTTGATTCCATATTGAGTTTCTATTACCCTTAAAGTATGTAATTTGTTGGTCGAACTGATTTAGGGGAAGCACAGCCTATGAAATGGGCAATGAGGCTCAGGGTGGCACTGTATTTGGCACAAGCATTAGAGTATTGTAGCAGTAAAGGGAGGGCATTGTACCATGACTTTAATGCTTATAGAATTTTGTTTGATCTGGTACTTACTTTTTTCCATTCCCTGGTTTCTTGCCTTTTTGTCCTTCTGTTGGCTACTCCTTATTGTGAGTTTTTGGTTGGCAGGACGGTAATCCCAGGCTCTCCTGCTTTGGTCTTATGAAAAATAGCAGAGATGGCAAGAGTTATAGCACAAATCTGGCATTCACTCCTCCAGAATACTTGAGAACAGGTGATTGATACCACTATTGAAAACTATATCCACTATTGAACATGTATTACATGCATATATGTACAAATATGAGCTCATATTGATGTTATGTTTTGCAGGAAGAGTAACAGCAGAAAGTGTAGTTTACAGTTTTGGAACCTTATTGCTTGATCTTCTCAGTGGCAAACATATCCCACCAAGCCATGTAAGCCTCTTCTTTCCTTTAATAGTAAGGGTCGTCTAAGGTTGAAACAAAATTTTCAGGAGGTGCAATGCAGTTATGTGAATGTAATTTACTCTCTACATGTCAAGAAAAACTACTTTGCTTAGTGCTTACCATGATATTCTTCAATTTAAAACCTTGCGAGCTAAGTAATTCCCTCAACTCCTCTTACTGACAGGCACTTGACCTTATACGTGGCAAAAACTTTATGATGTTGATGGACTCGTGCTTGGAGGGTCACTTCTCAAATGATGATGGAACTGAATTAGTACGTTTAGCTTCACGTTGTTTACAGTATGAACCTCGTGAAAGGCCAAATGCCAAGTCTCTTGTGATTGCTCTCACTCCTCTTCAAAAGGAAACTGAGGTATTCCATTTCTTTTGTTCATCATCTTATTTATATAATAGATTGGTCTAGCCTTTAGTGAAAGAAAAAATCTTTTCTGCAACTACAGATACATATATATATATATATGTATGTATGTATGTATGTATGTATATATACTCGAGACTCGAGAGCACCTATGATGTCTTAAATTGATTAAATGAAACTAAGATGTATTTCCTTCCATATATATTTTGATGTAATTTATACCTCCAATTTAGTTTCCTTAAATTTGAAACAAACTCTTTCCCATAGCTGCAAGTCATACTCATATGCATTCTATATAATATTTTCTGTTCCTATTGTTGCTTTCATTATAATTCATGGTGTTTTTTTTTCTTTCAGGTTCCATCTCATGTTTTGATGGGTATTCCTCATCGAAGTGAATCTTCAAAACAACCGCCATTAACACCTCTAGGTGAAGCGTGCTCAAGAGTTGATCTTACTGCAATCCATGAAATATTGGAGAAGGTTGGGTACAAGGATGATGAAGGGGTTGCAAGTGAGGTAAGTTTTATCAGTTCTGATTATTATCTCTCGTTTCTCATTTCTACTCCAAAACGTTGAGCAGAAAAGGCTTGACTTTCATTAACCTAAACTGCCAAAGATATCCCGGAACTGATTACGAGCTTGATATAATGACCCTCTTTCTTGCAATACTTGGTGACCATCTCATGATTTGCTATCATTGAATTTGCTTCGACTTGCAGCTTTCTTTCCAAATGTGGACCAATCAAATACAAGAGACACTGAACTCTAAGAAGCGCGGAGATGCTGCTTTTAAAGCTAAAGACTTCGCTGCAGCCATTGATTGTTACACACATGTAAGTAAATGTAGTACATTTTGCAGGATTCTTAAGAAAGATTGTGTCATAACTCCAATCCATTCTTTGTCCATGCAGTTCATAGATGGCGGGACCATGGTATCACCAACTGTTTTTGCGAGACGCAGCTTGTGTTACTTGATGAGTGACATGTCACAGGAGGCTCTTGGAGACGCAATGCAAGCGCAAGTAATATCTCCCGACTGGCCGACTTCCTTTTATCTTCAAGCAGCTGCCCTCTTCAGCCTTGGGATGGACAATGATGCACAGGAAACACTTAAAGATGGGGCTTCTTTGGAGGGCAAGAAATATAGAAACTGAAATTGTACATACAGGTTTTTCTTTGCTTCATTCAAGTATTCTTGTACCTATCTCAGCACCAGAGGAGGGTTAGTTGTAATATTTATGTATTGGTGTTGTTTGGCTTCATTTCTCCTTTTTATTATTTTTATAAAGAAGCTTTTGTAGCAAGATAGGTGTAACAGTTTGTCCTCAAAGTTGTGTACCCTACAAATATTCCAATTGCAGTGATATGAAAGAATTTTGAGTTTGTTTTGTACTTCAATCTACAGCAAAATTATGATGACCATGGCTTAGGACTTGTTTGGGACCTCTTGCATAGTATAATCATTTGGAGCTATTGACATTTGGTTATTGTATAAAGTGCTTCCTCTTGCAGTTATGGCATGATTCCACAATTTGAAAGTAGATTGGCAACACCTTAACAAAATAAACTGATATTTAACCAACAATTGTCACAGGCTATATGAATCATCCACAAAATGGATAGTTTATTACTCAACAATTGTCGTTCAAAAGGTTTATAGAAAATGGATTAATAACAAACTTGATTTAGAACTATGAAACTATGAATTTCCATCTGCTCCTTGTTGCTAAAGGACCATATTAGAGCCCAAATTGATTTCCAGTTTATACTTTGGAGGCAGCATCAATACAAAACTGCCGCTAATTCATTCTTAAACAACAAAATGGAATGACCTCGTTAATAAGTTAAAAAGAAGCAAGAAATGACAAAGCATCAAACTCAAACTTTGCTTGGCAGCTAGCTATAAGAATGTATTTGATGTGGATCTTCACATTGGAGGTCTTCCAGTTCCAAGCAGCTGGCCAACCAGAGTCGTCACCTGATGAAAAAAAAATGGGGGGAAATTACAAAACCACCACTAAGTCCTATTTCGACAACATATTGGAGCATGAAGCACTAGAATAATGGAAATTGGGAAGAAAAAGGTAACATGACCATAGCATCTAGGGTATATAGAAAAACAGAAGACCTAGTACCCTAATTGATAATGATACGGGAAACAATGAAATGGATACATGCAAAATCAAATAGAACACAACTGTTACAGTTTACATCACACAAGTACACAATGATAGCTGTTGAAAAGCAAAATAACAAATAATCAGCTGCAGGGATAATAGCATCTAGGGTTGACGGAAGCAGAGTGGGTCTGCTGCAGAAAATGAATTTGATTGAAGACAAATGTGAACGATATTATACATATCCATGCACTTTACCATGTATGTCACTCACATATATTGAGAAGATTAATATTCAGACTTGAAAAATGTGATGACTTGTTGCTAGAATGGCAAATTGAACATTATGACTACAACTAGCAGACACACAAGCTTTTTCCAATGATAAGTACAAGATTTTACTCAAACATGTATAGAAAAGGTATCAATCTATCAAATTTAAACAAGAGAACATAGAAGTGAAACAAAAGTAAAGATATGGGACACTTACATGCCAATATTTTGAAACACAACGATCAATGCAACTGTTTTCACCCATATTTAGTTCAGAGTCCTTGTACCTGGAAATGGACGGGATAGGTATTAGTACTGCTACTTCCCCATCAATCTACCTTCTTCAACTTTTAAGATTACAGCTAAAGTCCCAAAGGAACAAACATGGATTCTAAATACAGTCAGAATCTACCAACATTACAACCCTCTACAGTAAAGTTATTCCAAAAAGGAAAGAACCCATACCTCTTATCAACACACTTGTTAAAACAGACCTGGGTAAGCCTGAAGTCAAACAAACAAAAAAGAAACTTAGAACAACAAACAAATATTGCAATGCAACAATCACTTTGCTATATCAGTAAAATTGACACCTATCATTCTAGGTACTATTTGTGGCATGCATCCTGGTCACTTTTATCAAGAGCATCTTACTCTAAATCCCATTAATCGAACAATTTCATGTGCATTCTGTAAAGGATAGCTCAAATCTTTTCAAAAATAGAATACAAGTCTATCTACCAATGAAACACTTGAAATGAAACATTCCTGTTGAACTCATGAGTTAATAGATCACACTAACAAAAATTGATATCAAACACAACATTCCCATTCTAATACACACACATATTCAAGTAATTAGCAATGTAGAATACCTACTTGTTAAACAGTTCTACCCGATACTCCATCTCCTTCTCTGCCATAAAAAACATCTGCACAATTGTCATATACAAAACAACAATTAGAACCAATTGCTGAAGATAGTGTGAAAACTAAAGCCAACTAATTGAATGACAACAAAATTGACCAAATCTAATTATGCAAAAACACTAAATAATCTGATGGCACAAACCGGAATTTGTAACCTTGATAACATCACAGCTATAATTGATTTTTAAAATTGTAATTTCCAAACTATGAACAAAGATCTACCATAACCAAATCCCAATCCTAACCAATCAAACATCAAAAAGCTTCATTTCGTGTAACGTACCTGTTCCTTTTCAATTCCGGTTGGTGCATTATTGGCAGCCATTAGAGATCCTGAAACAATCACAGAAACAAACGAACATACAATTAAAGCTACAGTGATAACTGGAACAGAAAATAATCTGAAGTTCTGCAATTCTTACTCTCTGAGATTTCGGTTTCTTTTCTCGAGATCGAAGACGATACAGCAAATAACAGTGTTAGCGAAACCCCTAAGATGTGCAGTTCGTGGGTATATAAGCTGAACTCAAACTAGGGTTTTAGGGTTTACTAAGGTGTGAACAATATGGACCAATTTTAAAAAGGCCCAAGATTTTAAACCAATGTGATCATGACACGTCACCATCATGCTTTTAAATACGAGAAGTTTCTAGTGCGTACACTTTTCCAGTGTGAGTATATACACTGCATATTATTTTTTTAACGTGAAAACTGGACCAGTTCGACCTTGAGAGCCTCCTCTGCTTAATCGAGCTCGACGGTTCAGGTACTGTCCTCTCTGTGTTTGATTTACGGTTGTTTGGTTCCCGGGAAAATTTAGGAAACTTTCAAAGACTGTAAATTTTCTCGGAAGCCAAACATAGACTTAGCCCAGATTTTGCAGAAACTTATTGCTGGATTTTTTTTTTTTTTTTTTGAAATTTTGAATTACAGAATTGTAGGCTGCAATGGAACACGGGAGCTTCTTGGATAATAGCAAGGCAACTTTTTCTTTGACTGATGAAGATCACACGCTCGCAAATGCTGTCAGATTCACACTGAATCAAGAGTCAGTATTTTTTAAAATATTTTATTTGTAAATTTATTGCTTGTAATGTTGATGTTGCTTAATTTTGAAAATTTGCTCTATTTGTGGCTTTGTGCTCTAATTATTTCAACTTTCAAGGGAACTGTCTTTTATTTGTTGAAGCTCTAAGTTTTTGAAGAAAGCTAGTGTAGTATGATAATGTGCTTGAACATTGCTAACCATTTGAATGTTGGTATTGTATGCGAGTAGTTGTCCTGTGAAGATTCAAGAATCTCTCACCGGACACTCTCATATTATCAACGTACGTGTGCGATGACACTTGGGCACTCGGACACACTTAGGATACGTGCCCCCGATTTTATAGTAATGTTTTTAAGAGAACATGTGTAAAAACCCCTTACATATACCCCTTTTTTTTTCTTCTTAAGTTAAATCGATTGAACTAGTTCGATACTCTAAAACACATTGACGAGCATGAATTGATATAACTTGTATGCACTAATGTTGAAAATATAAATTATCATTTATTATTATTGAATGTATTCTTCACGTATCGTGTTTATGATTTTATAAAAGTTGTGTGTCGCCGTATCTGTGTTGTGTCTTATCTCGTACCTGTGTCTATGCAGTCTCCCACTCTACCCACAACTTAATTGATGTAGAATCAACCCATTTTCCTTTCCTTTTTGGCTTTGCTTCACCAACTATGGAATTGAAATTCATGAGTGTATATGGACGGACATTTCAGTACTGCTGATGTATCTATTTGAGGTGTTTCTAAGCATGCTGCAACTCTTGTCTTGCAGTCCAAGAGTGTCATTTTGTGGATACAGCATTCCTCATCCTTCAGAGGCTCGAGTAAATATTAGAGTCCAAACAACTGGTAATATGTTTTCTCTTGTCATATTTTCACTTCATTTTTTATGTATGTCTCTTGCTTATGTTCATGGTTAATAGTCTATTAATGGATGATAAGCAAATGGATCCTGCTGCAAGCATTGTAATAATTGATAATGATCGCTTCCAAATTGGACAATGAAACATAAGAGAATGTAGTGTCCTGAGTATTTTGTGGTGCAACGTTTCCCTGTTTCTAGACTGTCTATGGGATTCAAACGTAGAGGTTAGAAAAATATGGGGTGCATATAGGTTGCTTATCGTGCAGCTGTCTCTTGCTTATGTTCATGGTTAATAGTGTCTCAAAGAATGATAAGCAAATGGATCCCGCTGCTAGCATTGTTTAGGATGGTAATAATTGATAATGATAGCATCCAAATCGGCCAATGATACATAGAGCATGTAGTGTCCCGAGTATTTTGTGGTACAAAGTTTCCGTTTTTCTAGACCGTCTATGGCACTGGAAAGTAGAAGTTAGAAGTTAGAGTAATATAGGATTGCATATAGGTTGCTTATCAAGCAGCTTTAGTAACAATGATTTCTATTCGTATTTGTTTGAAGTGTTGATACTTGGGATGTGACCATAGCTTTCGATGTTGTTTCTTGCATGGAATTTCACAGGCGATCCAGCGAAGGAGGTTTTAAAAGATGGATGCCAAGATTTGATGCTGATGTGCCGGCATGTGAGGAGTACGTTTGAGAAGGCCGTTGATGATTTCAAGAAAGTGCATCCAATGGAGGAATGACGTTTAGGTTTCCTTGCCTTGTCATATAATTTTTTTGCTTAGAAAGTACTCCAAGCTTTCGCCGAGGATTCTGTATTTCTAGAATTCTAACTCTTTTCAATGCTTAGTTACTCTCTGAAGGAAAGTAATTCTTGATTTTGTTTCATGTCTGTGTTTTGAGAGTTATCATCAAACTCTTGATACATGATTTGAATTTTTGCTCTTGGTTTAAACTCGGCATGTCTTGCTCTACCCCAGGCCTCTGGAGCTTCCTTGGAATGTTATTTTTGTTTATCTGTGTAGAGGACTATTTTGAACAGCAGGAACGTGAGCCCCTTTCAATTTGTCTTTGAAAGCCATATCTTTGTTTTCTATTCTGCTTTAGCCAGAGATGCTGAATTCCATCACTCTTGCTCTACTACCAAACCAAATACTTCATTAGCATCTATGTTTGTCTCTTGAGATAAATCTCCGAATTCGTGGATCAAAGTGAGTATTGATTGTTCCATTGGTCTTAATAAATTAGACTGATGTTTTGGCTCGTTTGCCGGATCACAATGGATTGGGGTTAGTAGAATCCTCCAGGAAAGTGAGGCAAACATCAGCTCTTTTAGGTGATATTTGAGCTGTTTATGATGACATTAATCTCTGCCACAGATTGAGTGTCAATAGAGCCATTTTTGAGACTGATATTTCTATAGTTTATGATCTTATATCTCATTCATGGGCTTCTAAAAAAGATCTTGTGGGGAGGTGTTGCTTAAGCAATATTGTCGCCAACTTCATTGCTAAATACCATCCTCACCACTCGAATTTGTATCTATTTATTTCGCACCCGCCTTTGTGGTGCTTGCAGTTAATGTACAAGAATCAAACATATATGTATGTTTCTCTGGGATCTATTTTTATTGATTAAGCTCATTTTTTCAGGTGACAAGCCTGTATCACAAATGCAAAAACATCCAACATTAATACCTGATGGGAGAAAAATGAAGGATATACAACAAAGCAACTCAATGAACTATACATATCTCTCTATCAGGAAACTGGAACTTCTCAACAAACTTAAAGAAGCAAATTCATCCCATAAACATCAATATCAGTGAATGAATTATGCAAAAATCAAAACCACACACACATATGCACAACTACATTCTGGTCCACACTAATCTCATAATCTATTCCATGAACTACAAACAAATTATATAGATCCCCACATGGAAGTGTTGGCCAAAAACAAGCAAGAAATGGCCCAGCTGCTAGACCAAAAAAGGTAATTTTAAGCAGGAGAAACAATGAGAAAATACCAATACAAAGCAATTCCATGAAAAATTAAAATCTGCAATATTTCTAGATATTATCAAACTTAAGCATAACAATGTTTCAAGTCACTAGTACCCACACCCCTCACTTCTACAAACCAGCAACTGGAAGTTGAGGTTTAAAACCACAATTGATATTACATTGGCAAAGCTTCCACAAATAACAATCATACACACACATCACATGTCCTCATATTCGCCTTCCTCTTCATCTTCATATTCTCCCTCCTCATCTGCAGTTGCATCTTGATACTGCTGATACTCGGAAACCAGATCGTTCATGTTGCTCTCGGCCTCAGTGAACTCCATCTCGTCCATACCTTCCCCAGTGTACCAATGCAAGAAAGCTTTCCTCCTGAACATAGCAGTGAACTGCTCGCTCACACGCCTGAACATCTCTTGAATGGATGTAGAGTTGCCAATGAAAGTAGATGCCATCTTCAGCCCAGTTGGTGGAATGTCACAGACTGTAGACTTCACATTGTTGGGGATCCACTCAACAAAGTATGAAGAGTTCTTGTTCTGCACATTCAGCATCTGTTCATCAACTTCCTTGGTGCTCATCTTACCACGGAACATTGCGGATGCAGTCAGATAACGCCCATGACGTGGGTCAGCAGCACACATCATGTTCTTTGAATCCCACATTTGCTGGGTGAGCTCGGGAACAGTTAGAGCCCGGTATTGCTGAGACCCACGGGAAGTGAGAGGAGCAAAACCAACCATGAAAAAGTGAAGCCTAGGGAATGGAATCAGGTTCACGGCAAGCTTTCTGAGATCAGAGTTCAGTTGGCCAGGGAACCTCAGGCAACATGTAACCCCAGACATTGTTGCAGATATCAAATGATTCAAATCACCAACTGGCAAATGATAAGACCAAAAAGTAGGAAAAGATCAGTGTCAAATGATAAACAGTATTGAGCTAATGCAATATTAGCTAAACTGATAGAATCATCCCAGAATTAAAAATCAAATACACAACATTTCATAAACCAAGGGGAGGAATCATCGTCTATGCATAACAATGGTATCCCCGAGATAACAAATCAATGAGAAAGTTCTTAGACAATCTTGTTATCCACAGAGAAATCCACAGATGCAGTTCAATGTGCTCAAAACACACATATACATGTAAAATAATCACAATAGTAGTTTGATCAATATTATCAAACTGAAACATAAGCTCTTGTATATTAACACTACAAATATGCACCAGATCTGGGAGTTTTCTATCTGTGAGATGTAACATAAAGCATTATAATCACACAAGCCAACAATTTCATTGCACATAATAAAAATTGACAAAATGAAGCAGCATCTTCAAGAGGTTTGGGATCTTACAACTGGGAGTAGTGAGCTTGAGTGTTCGGAAACAGATGTCATACAAAGCCTCGTTGTCCAGAACCATGCACTCATCAGCGTTTTCAACAAGCTGATGCACAGACAAAGTGGCGTTGTAAGGCTCCACAACAGTATCAGACACCTTAGGGGAAGGAAATACGGAGAAGGTCATCATCATCCTGTCCGGATACTCTTCCCTGATCTTTGAAATCAAGAGA
The DNA here is from genome assembly GCA_036897485.1 of Pelargonium nanum. Classification (NCBI taxonomy): domain Eukaryota; kingdom Viridiplantae; phylum Streptophyta; class Magnoliopsida; order Geraniales; family Geraniaceae; genus Pelargonium; species Pelargonium nanum. The sequence goes on along the minus strand of JAYMTF010000824.1, from coordinate 7,888 downwards.
GTTCCCATTCCAGATCCAGTACCACCACCAAGAGAATGGCAGACCTGGAATCCTGCAAAATCAAACACCACACTCATTATCAAACATCAAAAACAAAAACAAGTACACGAACAAAAGAGGAAAAAAGCATAGATTCAAAAATTACCCTGCAAACAGTCACAGTTCTCCGCTTCCTTCCGTACAACATCGAGAACCGAATCGATCAGCTCTGCACCTTCGGTGTAGTGACCTTTGGCCCAATTGTTCCCTGCTCCGGACTGGCCGAAGACGAAGTTGTCAGGACGGAAAATCTGGCCATAGGGACCGGACCTGAGGCTGTCCATGGTTCCAGGCTCCAGATCCATGAGGACGGCGCGAGGGACGAATCGTCCACCACTGGCCTCGTTGTAGTAGACATTGATCCTCTCGAGCTGGAAGCTGGACTCGTTGTTGCACCGCCCGGTGGCGTCGATGCCGTGCTCGGCGCAGACGACTTCCCAAAACTTGGCACCGATCTGGTTGCCGCACTGGCCTCCTTGGATGTGAAGGATCTCACGCATTTTCGGTTCGGAGAAGAGGTAAAAGGAAGGGAAGGGTTTGGAGACAGAGTAGATCGGAGGTGAAAATGAGGAGAGAGACGGAGAGAAATGAGAGAGAGGGAGGTTTTATGGAGAGTAAACCCTAACGGCTCGGTTTGGTTGTTTATTTTTAAATTATTATATTTAACAGAGTTGACAGAGAATCAACGGCTGCCACTTCGAGGCAGTAACGGATAGCAAACCAACGGTTAAGTTTAGTGGTAAAATTTTGAATTCAAAATCAATATCGTGGATCTCAATCTCGTGCACAACTAGATATTTTATTTACCCGAAAATACGGCGTCGTTTTGTTTGTGTCTATGTCCTGACATATACTTGGAAAACCGACATGTCCCGTCAAACTCATCATAATTCCGATTTCAATCCTCATTGGAGTATTATTTTCTGAAAACAATATAACATCGCATGTGTTCTGTTCAGTGTTCACCATAATAAATAATTATTAAATCCAAATAAAATAAAATTTCTCATATTTTATCGGATTGGATCTAATGAAATACAGTACAATATTTCACATTTATTTGTAGAAAATATAACACCATTGTGGTTTCAGTTCTATATTTAACAAAAAAATAACACAAAAAGTTGTTGAAACACAACAAACCACTTGGACAATACTTTTGCAAGTTGTTTCAATAACCTCTTTAGCAACAACTGATTGACGCTGGGCTTGTTACACATATATATTGGTTCAGATCACAAAACTTGGATCAGATTCTAAGAAGAACCCAAAGACACTATAAGTTCAGAAATGAAGTATCAAATGTAGAATACAAATTCATGTCAGCTAATGTTACAAAATCTGGATGCCCACTGATTGGCAATGGACTTCAACAACTAGCATTCCTGACTATCTTTAGGCTACAGAAGCAGGTTTTTGTGTTTTCAGTCCGAACAAGTTCTCGAATAATTTAGGGGCCATGGGAGGAAGGTTCATTGGCTGAGGAGCCATAAAATTGACGATCTTTTCGTGAACATGGTACCTGTAGGCGGAAAATAAATTAAAATATTTAGTTGTGTTTGGATTCATGAATTGGGTTAGAAATTCGCTATTTGAAATATGTAGTTAAAAATACAAAATATAGTGTTTCGAAGACCATTGAATTTCAAATGACATTGTGCACCATTTGAAATACATGTTTTAGACGTGTTTTGAATCTGATGGGATTCGAGTCAAATCTAAATCCAAATCCAAATTCATTGTGTATCCAAACATTGTATTTTACTCGAATCCAAATGGACCATTAATGTATTGATAAATGAACAAGGTTGAGACAGTGAAGTTATTTAAGCAAATTGCATTGCAGGTAGAGAGATAGAAAAGGGAGTAATTGAAAGCTCACCTGATTTTGCGACTCTTTGATGCGCGACGATCAACAATCTTTCTCTTCTTTGTTTGAAGCCTTTTTAGAGCATAAAATGCCGTCTCTGTAGAGAATTAAATAAATAAATTTTAACATGGTTCACTGATACTCTAAATCTCTAATATTAACTTAACACATGTTTAGGGGAAAGAATGCTAAAGTCGCTCCCAACAAAATCATATGCAAAATTGAGAAGGCAAATATAATTTCTAGAAGATTGACAATAAAATGGATATGAATATGAGAAAACTTCAAAAGCATATAATTTTAGGGTATCATTAAATAAAACTAAAAAATATGTGATAATACAAATTCCATAGCATTAATTCTAGTTAAGTGGGAGATCCAAAAAAAAAAACAGGTTACCTTGAACGAGGCAGGAGGATAATAGGAATATTTTGGAACAATTTTGATCAACAATCAAACAAATGAAGGTGCACAAGAAAAAATAATTGAAGGTGCACATTATTGTTTTGCACACTGTAAATTATGGTACTATTAAAGATTCATTGCAAGTGCGCAAAAATTGGGTTAACAGAGTACAAACATGACAAAATATTTACCAGATGCCGATGGATCAATCGTCTCAAAAAATTCCTTCAAAAGTTGCTGATAGAATTCAGTGTCATCCAGAAGTTCAGGGTCACCATCCATATGTGATTCCTAATAAGAGGGAAAAAAAGTATTAGTGCACAAAATCACTGTAACCAGAATAGCATATTTGGAAATTCACCAACTATGATGACCATCATGTGGTATGAAATATATCATGACAATCATATCTTACTAATATCTTCTAGGACTATCCCAACTTTGTACCTGCATATGACCATTTGAAAAAGTGAAATGTAAAAGAGAAATTTACCTCTCCCTCACCGTTGCCAACACTGACCGGAGCCTGCAGCATAAGTGAGAAAATAAGTATATGATATTTAAGACCTAGCAGATCATGAATTTTGTTCTTGCACTCATATGGTACGAAAAGTTGCAGTGTCTCTAATATCAAATTGCATGCAATATTCATCAACTTACAGCCCCAAAAATGCCAACTGTTGATCTCCTCTGTTGCATCTGCTTGATCATCCTGCTTGGATCCCTCATGTAATTGGTCACTTGTTCACTAATATTCTGCAATGGGAAAAGACAATCAGGTAAAACTTGTGGTGACTTGTATTACAAACCATGAGCTTCACTTTAGTTACAAGGCCATACCTGATTAAAAGCTTGTAATTTGCCTTTAAAAGCAGCAGCACCAGTTGTCACCTGTGTCTTCCTCTGCCATTTGTCAATGGATTTGTCTCGGAAAGAAGCTATTCTGCAAAATATCAGCATTCACAATCTTAGCTGACGTGCAACAGCAAATAACGAATGCAAAAAAGACATTTAAAAAAATTATACATAATACACCCAAAAAAGACAAAAAAAGAAACCTCATAAGCATAAATCATACTGGAACATAAGTACATAACATCCCTAATGTATGGCATCCAGAGATAAAAAGGGGCGACCCAGTGCAGGAGAAGCCCACCATTGAGGGGTTTGGGGAGGAATCATACTGGAACATAAGTACATAACATCCCTAATGTATCGCATCCAGAGATAAAAAGGGGCGACCCAGTGCAGGAGAAGCCCGCCATTGAGGGGTTTGGGGAGGGTCGTTTATGTATGCCAGTGTCTCTCAGAAAAAGAGGGCTTTCCGTGACTCAAACATGTCAAGGCTCACCCTCGCATCACATCCAGAGACGACTAGACGTATTTATTTCAAAACACAACATACATATAGCAGCACATCCACTGATAATTTGGAATTCACAATACCTCTTATGCAACTCAGAAACTCGTTTCCATTCATCATCCACATTCGAGTTCTCAGCGGATTCCGGAAGCTTTGATGAACGTCCAGATTTACCTTAAAAGAAGGAAACATGTTCCAATTAGGAAGCCCTATCAAGATCTATAATTAAATGCATATCAACAAAAGATCACATATAAGAAAATAAGATCCTTAGTTATCTTTTTCATGAAAAGCCTAAAGAAAAACCAAAGGATTGTCTACGTTCACCAATTTGTAGGCATTTGTACATGGTAAGAAATAGTTTCACCAACACATAGAACTAATTTTGTTAATGTTATCTCAAACCTGCTTCCTTTATATCAAATGACTAAAGGCATGAATCCCCAAACAATATATCTAAGATGGCATTTATAACTTAGACACTTAGTATATGTTTTTTAAGCATACAAGCTATATGTTATTAATCATTTGTTATTTGGTTGACAAGTATTGAACCAGGACTAAATATTATCTAGTAAAAAGGACTGAGTTTAACCAAGCAGGGTGAAAGACACTGAGCCAAAAGAAAAGCAGAATCAAACGAAAAGTAAAACCAAAATAAAGTGGAATCATATTTCACATCCTAACAAATCTCCAAGACACATGTTGCCAATTCGGAATAACGTCCATAATACTATGTGGGAATAATCAAGGCCTCAAACCGAAACCCTACCAAATGAACAGATTATACAACACTAAAACTATAGAAATAAAGAATTTTCACCATACCATCTGAGGCTTGAACAATAGATGGATTATTCTCGAGCAAAGCCTGTCAAGGAACAGGTAACACGAGGTAAACTAAGTAAGCATAGAGTGAAAGAAGCAAGTTATTGGAATAACAAAATTCAGTACTGTTATAAAATTATTATAAGCCAATTCGTCTGAAAACAGGTTGGCAAAAGAACTCTACAACAAAAAAAGAGAGAAAATATTACCTCTTGTAATTCCAACAGAGAATCTAAAGTCTTCTTAGATGAGGTAATCAAATCTGAGTATGCTTTATTCACACTATCGTCTGACTCAACAAAGGAAGACCTGACTGGCTCCTGCAAAGTGTAAACAAGGGATAATAATTGACTACAACATGCAAAAAGAGTTCTCCAACTGTATGGGAACAAAGGATAATGACCGAAAAATACCTGTGGTAATCTATTTGAACTTGAAAATGCTTTCTGAAGTAAGAATCTGAATTCCAGAGTTTTATCCCATAGAGTCTTCACTCAAAACAACCAAACAAGGGAAGAAGAAATGTAAATGAGACAAATTACCCACGCCAAGGATTGGAAGTTGAACATCACGGTTAAGATAATCATACTTCACAGGATATTAAATAAATATGTATGTATGTATAATAATAATAATAAACACACAAATACCAATATCACACCTTTTGGTTCTTCACCGATTGACCTTTAAGAAAATCTTCATCCTTGTGGCGTTTCAGATTCTTTAAAATATCTCTGAATAAAAAATATGAATGAAATCATTTAATTGACCATAAAACAAGATGTTCCGTATGCATAAAACAAGATTAATATATTAATTTTTGATACTTCAGCAAGCACATACCTATATGCTAAATATCCAGAATTTATAATTTAACATACACATGCAACAGTCAAATATATGTGTGGGTGCACGCACTATTAGGACGGAGAGGGTACGGAAGTATCCTCTTGCTCATATGGATTAAACTTCAAAGCGGTAATGAATGAGCTAACGTTTTCTAATAGCGTAATACTATAACATAATATCCCAAACAAGTCAAAAGACATTGGTTACCCTTAAAAGCATAGTAAAGAACAAAGCCACATAACTCTCGAATTTGAACCAAAATTTTCAGTAAGATAACAAAATTATAAGCTAATTCTAGTCCACTGCCTTGACTTTTGATCTCAACTCTAAAATAACATAGGCATAAAAATAAAATATAATATAATAGTGCATTCCTCAAATAAGATGTACTCTCATATTAGAATATTAAACTATATACTCCCAAGTACAGAGATAAAGTCTTACTGCTCTTGATGATTAAGATCCATATACTCCTTCTCAAGTTCTTCAATCTCGGCAATTTTCCGGCTATCATCACCTGATGCTTCTTCATCAGCCTCCTCTTCATCTTCTTCTCCATCTTCATCATCATCATCATCATCATCATCATCATCTTCTTCTTCCTCCTCCTCCTCCTTACTCACATCATCGTCTTCGTCTTCATCTTCCATCTACATTGCAAGTCTCCGATGAACAAATACCACAACGAGAAATAATATCATCAAATCAAATCCCAAACAGACCAGATATAACTTACAAACTGATTCTCGTTCTCTATGTCACTGAAATCTTCGGAATCAATGTCGCTGTCACTGACCCTAGCCTTTTTTGATTGCTTTGAAGGTAGACCCATTTTAAAAACCTACTGCAAAAATTGCATAAAGTAAACAAGCATAATTTACATGGCTAAGATAACTTCAATTCAATGACAAAGAGAATACAAAAACAAATGAACCAGAGTAGAGTTACAGCTTTTCCTGGGAACCAAACAGCGCTGCAAATCATATATCTATAACCGAAATATTCAAAACAACAAAAAAATAACACAGGAGCTCGAAAGCTAAACATACACGAGTGGATAGTGGCGAAGGTGGTGGACGGAGGCGGATAAGTGGTGGCCGGTGGAAACAGGTTGCTGCTGTGAACGTGGTGGCGGTTGGCGTAGGTCGGTGTGTGGTGGGATTGGATTCGAGATGGGAAATTGGCCGCAGACAGTATAAAGGAGCCCTCGGGTCAGTATGGTGCGGCGGGTGAGAATTGTTACTGTTATGGAGGGTAATATGGACATAATGCACTGCTTGGTCTTGGTGCTTGCTACTGTAATGGGCTCGTTTCTTTATTGGGCTGTTTTTGGATGATGTGTTTAAATTGGACTGGACTGCGATATATTACCTGAACTCTTTTTAGGGCCATTGTAGTAAATTCGTAAGATTCAATCTATAAGAGTGCTTCGGGGCCATGTTTGGAGGATTGGATAGATTTGACAGTTTTCCCGATTGTAAGCGGGTGACCTGCGGCGGGTCACAAGTTGGACCAAAATCGGGTTTAGGTTAGCAAATATGGGCGGATTTGGACTTTCTATATGTACTAGACCCTTTTTTCATGGACAAGGAAATGTCACACAAAATCCACAAAAATGATATCATATAATGATTTAAACATGTTGTTGTGAATTAGGCAATTCCAACAACACAAACGACGCAAGATGATCAATGTTGGTGGGATGACTACAATAGAGATTAATGCTTGCTAACGTTATGTTTGGACGATGAGGAGAGGACAACAATCTGTTGGAGGATTGTGATATGAAATCGTAGTTTGAAAATTGAAAATATGAAAACTTAAGATGTGGAAAATGTGGTTGCAGATTTGTGGATGGATCCAAGGTTGAGCTCAAAGACGCCTTAATCCATGATATTCTCTTGGATTCTTTCAACCTTTTCGAATTTGTCCTCCATGGACACAAATTGTTCTTAAATGTCCTCCATGGACTTGCAAAGGTCAGCTATGGCCCTCTCGCTGCCCTTAAAAACTTGATATCTTAAATGACATCAATTTTAGACAACTCAATCCGGTCCTAACTAGACTATATTTTTACCAAATCTAACCTGGTTCGAATAAAAAAAATAACTGACCGAATTTTGGGTACTACGAGTTTGGGACCATTTTGCCCGGTAGTTTCTTGTCATAGATACATAGGTGAGAAAAAGAACAAACTTTGCAACTGTAGAAATTCACGCAGTCGGGAACAGCAGCAGCTCACAGAGTCACAGTCAGCAACTCTCTTTCTCCTCACCAGTCATGGCCTCGATTTGAGTCCAAGCCAAACTGAGACAAGCCCACACTCGAAGATCTACCAAGTACTCTAAATCCCCATATCCTCTTAGATTTGCTGACACCTCCACAGGTTTTGTTCTCTCTCACACCCTCAATCGATTTTTTTTTTCTTCTACCCAATTTCCACTAATTGATTTTATCGGATTGAATCGTGCAAGTCAGTGGATTCAAATCTCATTGCGTCGGGGGGGGGGGGGTTTGGGTTAAAAGGGGGGGGC
>JAYMTF010000823.1:0-29581 GCA_036897485.1 Pelargonium nanum | reverse complement strand
TGTCGCTTGAAGAATGTGTACATTTCCTTTATAATATATATATATATATATTAGATTAGATTATTGATTAAGGTTTAATTAGTAGTTAAGCTTAAACTCAATTAGTTTTGGAGTTGAGCATGTAAAATCATGTGAATAATATTGTAATGCCAGTTATGTCATGATATTGAATTACGATTAAGTTGAGTTTTGGGTCGAGTTTTTGAATTCAAGTTGAAAAAACCTATGTCAAACTCAAATCAAATTGATACTGTAAAAATAAGTAATAATGAACGGATTTGGAGAGAAAAGTAGTAGCAAAGAAGAAATTTCACATATTTAAGTGATTAAACTGATATAAAATTTGGTTGATGCACTCAAAACTGCCTTACAACCAAAACTAATTGGCTTTACCTATCATCTACGATGAGCCAAGAATGACCACAAAAGCTTTAAATAAGATCAATTTTAAATAAAATTTGTTTTTTCTTGAAACTCAAACTTCAAACATCGAATTACCGAAACAACTTTTGTCAGTTGATCTACAACTGTACGTAACAAAAACAAGCTACTCTTTTTAACACCTCAATGGGAACACTTTCCATTTTGAAACTCCTGAGCAAAGAAAACATGGGCATGTGAGCACTAGTGACTATTCACATACACATCATGTTCAATATTCTCTCAATAATGACTTGTTATCATTTTACTCACTATTCACTTACAAGTTACAACAATAGTGTATTGCAAATCATAGACATGCCATTGTATCTTCTTCATGCTATTGTCAGGAAAGAATATAAAGGACACTCATGGTATATATGCATGCAACAATATTGTACATCAACCACACTCTTTATATATACATATATATGTGTATGGTTCTAAGACTATAACAACTCATCAACTAATTAAAAGGTTGGTGTTTGTGTTGTGACCACATATATCAATAGTGGCAACATGCACATTTCAATGTACTATCACTGCAATAAAAAAAAAGATTTCCAAGGGAAAATAGCGTAGACTTCGAAAAAATTTAAACGGAAATTTGAAATCGTTGAATTTTTTCCCTACGAATCTGTTTCCACGACAAGACCGTAAAAAATGCCAATTTTCGAATGCTTGCAGTCAGAAACGCGACTTTTTCTAGTAGTATAGATATAAAAAAAACATGGGTTGTAGTAAGAAAAAATATCATTACCAATAGCAATCCACACTTCTTCTAATTAACAATTAATTAATGCTTGAGAACACATAGGTGCATAAATGTAATTTTACAAAGTCAAGCTTGTAACAATAAAAAATTACATACTATAAAAGTGCATAGACATTTTTTGTTTTGGTTCAAGTTTTTAGCATTTTCTTGACTAGTTTGCTTGCTCACATTGTGCACTTAAATTTTCTCTTAATCAAATTTAGTACAAATTGACCAAAATACCCTGAAGACATATGATGAGTCCAAGAGACAAAGAGTCAAAAGGAGGCTTGATCAACATATAGTGATTTAGTTGATCACTCTTCTAAAACAGGAATTTTGCTAGTTGATGTGGCTTGGTTTTGCTTATAAGTGGTAGTGAGGGACCTAAAGCCAACAAACAATGCACAAATGTTGGTTGGCTTGAAAAAAAGTCACTCATATCATAACCCTAAGTCTAAATTCAGTGATTCTCATCAACAACAAATATGAATATTTATAACATCAACTTTAGAAGTATGATACGACCTTACAAAATAAGCTCTAATTGCAATCTTTGTCAGTTGTTCGTGCATTTAGGTTGGAGGAAGATTTTAGTGCCTTTAACTTGATCATTCAAGCATATGGGGAGGATTTCAGTGTCTTTAACATGATTGTTCAAGCTAATAAGAAGGATTTCAGTGCATTCGATTTTTTGTTTGCGGATTGGTCATTGTGCCTAAGTCTACAAAATTTTCACCAATATTACTCCATCAGTCTTTGATGAATAGTTGGACTTGGAACAAATCAATAGTTCAACTTGTGTTGTCTCTATTAATTACAAGTTATGAACACATCCCTATCTACATGTGAAGAAGAATGTTAAGATACCTCACAATATCGATGAAAACAAACCCGACGAAAATAAATAATCCCTTGACGTATCAGTTGGGCCCTCCACTTAATAACTTGTGCTTTTGTCAAAGGACAAGCCTGTAGCCTCACAACATCAATGCTAGCTCTCTTATATAAAATACTATTTCAAAACCATCAAATATACATTTCCACACACACAACTTGTGACCCTCTTTTGTCCCTCAAGAGCTGGTGGTAGGACACTATGTCCTGCAAGAGACAAGACCAAACCATGTGACCCTTCACCATTTCCTCCACCTGGTATGTTTCTCAACATTCTTCTCCAAATTTTCACACATTTCTATCCATTAAGGTTCACAATTGACACCTAGACCTCTCCTCCTATATATATGTTGTCTCCAAATCACACCATTTTCAACCCAATTTTTTTCACTCTCCAAGCTTCCACTTCTCCAATCTTCTTGAAAAAACAATCAAAACCCTTGATTTTTTCATCCATTTGAGCTACTATAAATCACTATGGGGTTGATGGGTATTGCTCAAGCTAAGCAAAAGCTTCAAAGAAGCCTCTCAATGAGGAATGGGACAGTCTCATCATCTAATGTTCCCAAAGGTCACATAGCTGTTTATGTTGGGGAGAATCAGAAGAAGAGGTTTGTGATCCCAATTTCATTTTTGAACCATCCTTTGTTTCAAGATTTGCTTCATCGCGCCGAGGAAGAATTCGGGTTTGATCATCCAATGGGAGGGTTGACAATTCCATGCAGTGAAGAATATTTCATAAGCCTAACCACAGCTTTGAATTGTTCCTAAGATGTAACCTTTTACTTTGGTTTCTCTCATAGGATTGATCTATATTGTATCTACTTCTACTTTTCGGGTCGGAGTTCGAATCTCTCATTCTAAAGTCAAAGCTGCAGCAACAACAGTCAAGTCATTTCTCAACCAGTGCTATGCACGTTGGATCATCTACGTGAATTCATTGAGAAAACTCTATTGTTTGGGATCTTCTGCTCATATTTTGACCTAGTCGTTCCTCAATCAACATTCTAGGTCGGGTTTGTGAATTCTTGCATGAAACTCTATCGAACATTTGTTTGTATTTTGTTGAGAAAATCAAAGTAGGTTGTTAAAAATTTTGTAATTGGTAAATTGCCAATTCAGTTACATGACATCCCATAATTGGATGTCCCTTTCATATAAATGTAAATGAATGGTTCTCCTCCTTAGTTTTCTTGTGCTTGGACACACACTCTCTCTCTCACACACACATATCTTTTAACTCAATATTCTATTATTAATGTGCCTTGTTGTAGCACCTTTGTTAAAATTGGTGTACTAATTTGAGTGAAATGACATGAAAGTTTTGTACCATTTTGAATATTAGGACAATGCTGCTGTGATATTTTTTGTTTATACAAAATATTATCTTGGTATAAGGCATCTCATTTAAAACACGACGTTTGTGAATTTATTCTAACGAATGCATGACATTAAAATACAAAATGGTGTGAATGTGAAAAAAATATGAGGGGACACAATGGGACCCTAAACAAGTGGATGCATGGAGATCAAACATGAAGTTATATATATATATGTGTGTGTATGTATATAACCATATATGTAGAGAGAGAGAGCAAGAACGGTCCAACATATAATTAAGCTGGGCCGCATAATGGACATCCCATAAATTCTCAGCTCAACGAGACTCGAAAAAGATGGCTTCACACGTGAATTAAGCAATCGAGTGGTTCCAACCAAGAGAAGCCTTGTATTACAGGTTCAGATACTCGGAAACAATAGATGCATTCAATGGGTTAATCAGACGAACGGGTGAAGTAACAAAGATACTAAAGTACGTCACGTTCTATTATATATGTATATTATAGGTAGATATACACTGTAAAATGAATTGACATGTTTGTAAGATAGAAGAAAAAATCAAAGTGAAACAAAATGATCACTTTCACTATAAACTTTTCATGGGCCAACCCAAGTTTTGTGTTATTGTGTGACACAAGAGAAAGCTTTGGTTCGTAGCAAAATTTGGAGTTTATATAAATTATATGTACCCTCATGGTACTCGTGTCCTCCACACCAAGCTACAACACTGGCCACAATTGGCCCACCCTCATTAATTACAATTGTCACACCCTATTAACATCCAAAAATTCTTTTCTAATTAAAATATATATACACTTTATTTTTCACATCGCAAACGTTGTGTCACAGAGAACTCGTCATATACGTCTCTTCAAGCTCTCATCATGCAATGTACCATATATCATGTAAATAATAAACGTAGATTAACATTCAAATAACAAGTATAAGAGTGTTGCATGGCGAAAACCAACCAGTTGAAGCTGTCTTGAGAAAAATTATTCTTTCGATCGATATGTAATAATAATCCGAGATGAAAGAACCGACAGGTGCACACGATTTTTTTTTTTCATTCTATGGGAACTTAGGAATATTCATTCATGTATACGTTATTTTTAAAGAATACTAAGTGTGAAACCTCATCTACAATATTTTTACAACAACGCACAGTCCAGTGTCTTTTTAGCCTAGGTCAATGGAAGGAAAACATCAACAACGCACAATCCATTGTAGAGCTGGCAAAAGGGTACCCGACTCACCGGGTGCTCAAAACCCAAACCATTTCGGGTCGGGTTCGGATACGAATTTATCAACCCAAAAAGGATCGGGTAGATCATAAAATTTTCAGTCGGGTATACCCGCAAAACAATGTATTTTATGCCTTATAAAACCCAAAACCCGACCCTAACTTTTGCCACCTCTACTCCAGTGTCTTCCGCATCTTAAGTAACATTAAGATTTTCAGCATAAAAACCCTAATACTCAACAAAAATTGTGGTTCAATATGATAGGCATATATAGGGTCCTACAAAGAGAAGCAATAATATTAGTAAGCTAGCTACTACTTGCACATTTTAATATCTATACAAATAGCCTCATGCACACAGTTTCTTACCTAGAAATTAAAATGAGTGTTCCTGGTTTTGTGGACATGTCCATAGCTATGTCTCTGATAGGGTTGTTTTCTTGTTCTTGATTCAAAAATTGATGAACAATGATCATCAAATGGCCTGTTTGATTCCTGTTTGTTGTTAGTTGAGAAATGGTCATGTGTGTGGTGTGTGTCTCTTCCTCTAAACATGCATGTATATATAGGTTTTGTTCTTATAGAAACACACTGAAATTGGAGTCAATTCAAGTAGGTATAGAGACACTACACAAAGGAAAATAGTGTTGTTGGTAATGGTTGGTACATATGTTGCTACTTGGTTCCTTTAGTCTTGTCAACTGTTTCTCTATTTTACCTCTACATTAATGTCTTAAAGTTTGGATAGAAATTGAATCAGTCTGATGATCGAGTTACTGCTTTGATCAGTACGGTCGAAATAAACTTATCACACCCACATATGATTGAATTTTGTCTATTTGTATTTTTTCTTAGATTTGGCCGGTAGACCGGTTCACCAAAAGATCTTAATAGGATCTATTGACCGAATTTTAGTGTTGAACCAGTCAATTCGATCTGATTTTCACAAATTGAATTGGGAGTCAATCCAAGTAGATATAGATTCGCAAGACACTGCAAAAGAAAATAATGTAGGAGGCACGAACCCGAGACCTCAAAGAGAATCTAAAACGTTTAAACCGTTTGTTCCAACAAGTTTTTATATGCGAGAGAATCGATATTTCACAAGTTTGCCCAAAAAATCAAAGTTGTTCTAGATTAGTTCGAGTTTTCGGTTTTGTGATTGAAAGAATAAAATTATGTTAAAATTTGGTTCGAAGAGTTTTACCACTCTTGTAGTTCTACCTATCTCGAATATAGATTAATCAACGTTAACTGTTAATTGTGGTGATCGGATAACAGATAATTTATACCAAAAGAAAAAAAACATATATCTTCTAGGTCCATTCCAATCTATAGGTCTCATGAAGTGTTGGGTTTAAGCCAAATCCTCACATCATCTTCTAATAGAACACTCCAATTTGGTGCACAAAATCAAGGTTACAAGGATAAGCTTCTTTTTCTTAAATTCCAAAACAGTCACACATGTTCTCATTGGCAATATTGGATAGATAACATAGAAAACACCAAGTGGGTTTAATGGTCTTTGTTTGTCTCATTGATTTCTCAAAAATGGCTGCATATATAAATGTAAGTGAGAAACAGTTCAAATTAATGAGCAAAGCCATGTGAGCTCCTGCTACCTTCACAAGGTGGGTCCTAGTGCCACAAAGCATTTTATTACTAAATATATGTATATAATAATAATCTAGCTGTTAAAAACTCAGTTTATTTTCGAAAGATCTCGTGTTCGAGCTGTTTTAAGGGTAACGATAAATATTATATGTGATACACTCTATAGTTTAGTAGTAAATTTTGTAAAAGTTAAAAAGAGCTAGAGTCAAATAAACTTCATTAGTTTCTTATAAATAAAAGTGGATCTTACTCATGTTGGATCAACGGTCTAAGCGCTTTGAATTGTTTTTGAAGTCTCGAGTTCGATCTTCCTTGTCGACGATGTGGGGTGGACTTTTGGGTAAAAGAGAAGAGAACCCTTGTTGACTAGCTCAACTGATAAATAAAAAGTGATCGAGTCTTACTTAGATTGCTAAATCACTAGAGTTGTCAAGATAAGATTTCCGAGTTGAACAATTCTAACTCGTAAAAGGTACAAATTCATGCGAATTGCTGGATTTACACATGAAATATGACGAGGTTCACCAAAAATAATTCACATGCCAAACCCGACCCGACTCAAAATTATAAGAGTCTATTTGATGTGATCCAAACCAACAAAAAATATGGATCATATTTAAGTTTTTGCTAGTTTTGGTCTAAATTGCCAACTATGTCAACCACTATCTCTTGACCATACCACTTTGTCCTCTACTCTCCACTTGAAGAAACACTTCATTACCACTATATCATCTATAAATACAACCATTGCACTAACTCAACCACACAACTCTCCAAAGCTCACCTCAAGCTTCCACTTCAATACACTCCAAATCCAATCTCAAAATCACTATTGTCATCATGGGTTTTAGGTTTCCATCCATGATTCTTGTTGGTGCCAAGAACATCCTCAAAGTGCACTCTCCAAGAACAAGAAACCACAACCTTGATGTCCCAAAAGGCCATGTTGCTGTTTATGTAGGAGAGGCTCAAAAGAGGAGGTTTGTGGTTCCATTGTCTTACTTGAGCCACCCTTCATTCCAAGCTTTGCTAAGAAGGTCTGAGGAAGAGTTTGGCTTCAATCATCCCATGGGAGGCCTAACCATTCCTTGTAGAGAACAAGCTTTCATTGATGTCACTTCAAGGTTGCATTGCCATTGAAGTTCAAGAGGGAAGAGATCCACACTCGGGAAAAGACATATCATTCACGCTATGCTAAGAAAAGAACGGTAGTAGAGTTGTTGGCATGTAACTTTAAAGTAACGAGTCTAAGTCAGCACGGAAACAATATTTGTATAAAAGTAGAGAGAAAGTTGAGTTATAAACTATTCTCTTTGAATCTCACAAGTCACAACAGTGAAAGTCTCGTGCACTGAACAATCTGAACTGTGCTTTCTCGTTAAAAAGAGAAGAATTTTTGTACAAAAACACGTATAATCATTATTTTATGACCAAAATGCAAGGGAACCAGGACGGATGGAGTATTATATATAATAAAGCAACTCTTTCTATAAACCACTAATATAAAATTCTATATATAAACAAAATAAATCAGGAGATGCAATGTTTATTCTAAAAGAACAAAGTTTTACAAGAGAACTTACAGATTACAGAACAGCTGATACATTTTACCAACAACCTGTGAGCCTATTACACTTATTAACCTTCTCACCAACAAGAATTGCCAACAAAAAAACTACAATATACTCATAAAACATCTCCTCCCGATCCAGAAGGTTCCGGAAGCTTCTCTCAGTTCCGGCTTTCAACAACTTCCCGAGGGAATGGAGAGGCGAGTGAGACTTGGGATAGGAGAACGCGTGGTAGAGATCATCGACATAGAAGTTACGAGCATGAGTTTATGTTAGGATTGTTGAATTCAAAATTGCAATCCCGTGTTATTCCCAAGAGAGATCTCCGGTTCGTATATCGCGCTGCTGGTCGACAATTCTTTTTCCTAGTCGGGATTGGGATGCGATTAGCTCTACGGGTTTTCCGGTGAATGGAGAAGTGAGCTTCGGCTGAAGCCACCTTCTCACGGAGAGCCCAGTGATAAAGATCCTCCCCGAGGACCCGTTTCCTTGATATTGTAGGGAAATCCTTCTCAGTAATGCTGCAACGGCGAGGCTGATCCTGTAAACAAAAGAAGAAGAATTGGTGTCGGAAATGTTATTTCAGTCAATCTCGCAAAACAAGTCCCACCACATCAGTTAGAGAGCGAATCTTTCTGTGAGGTTTTGAAGGGAATAGTGGAATACAACAGAATTATGGTTCCGTGCAAAATCCCCCGGAATACAACAGAATCGGGTTAATTGTTTTGCACAAATTACTTTACTACCCATTCTGTTGTCATTTGTGCAGGTAGTAAAGTAACCTGATTCGTGCTAAATTCTCGGTGTTCAATATAGGGTTTTCAACAATTAACTTAATCTTTTAGTTGAGTTGGCCCTCAGAAGGCAAGAAGAAGACCTATGCACCGAGCTATGAAGCATGTGCAAAGCGATAACAGGCTTTCATGTGATGGGGTGTGTTAGAGTATACAGTCAAAACTGGGCCTTCAACTATTAGTTTAAGCTTTTAGTTGAGTTGGTTATCCACAAACGGTAAACCAAAACTATGATAACATATTGTATTCACAAGGGAGAGGTTCTGACCTTCCTGCAACGTTGATTGTTTTCTGCCCTCCGGCAGAATAAAACTTTCTCGTTTCTGTGGGCAGTACAATTGTTATGTTCGGTAACCTTGCACCTGAAAAAAATAAGAACAAATGTTAAAGGCGGAAAGAACAAGAGTATATAGCGGTTAATCACTGTTGGTGCATGCACTTCTACAAACTATTGTGAAAATGTAGTTGTGCCAAACTCAATCAAAGCTAGACTCTAATGAACTTTAGGGCAAGAGGTGGTCCCGTTCAATAAATTAATGGCATTTTCGTTTGAACAATCAATGACAAGCTAAATACCAAAGAAAAATGTTCTTGATCTTGCAATAACTATGCTACTTTCAGAATATGTCATAGTATTTGTAGTAAATGTAATAAATTAGTACAAAGAAAGTAACAATAGGATATATCAGTAGAGCTGGCGAATTGGCCAAAAACCTGTGGGCCATCACTGATCCGGCCCGAATAAACCAGGCCCAGGCTAGAAAAAAGTGCTCCGATAAACATGTAAACCTTTTTCCCCGGCCCGTTCAGGCCTGAGCCTAAGCAGGCTTGACCCAATTCTAGCCTATGGCCTATTTTGCTTGCAAAATGAGTCGCGGCCCATGGGTCATCACTAGCCCGGGCCGATAATAACGGGCCAGAGCGGACAAAAAAGTGGGCCAATAAACATACTTGCGTTTAGACCCATTTGCCAACTCTAGAAATATGTAATCTCATGACAGTTAATAGTCATTAAGCAATATGTTTCCACCAAATACCCCCTTTCCAAAATGAGTGTTACCAACAATAACCCTAAGATAAGTTAGTTATAACTCTTTGAGTTTGTTACACAAGAGCAGGGAAAAACCAACACTAACAAACTTATCCTTATTTTTACGAAAAATGGAAAGTCGTTTTGGGAAGGAGGGAGTAATATAGTTTCAGAATGGTACTCGGGTTTAATAGTAATCTACTGCGCTATACACAGAAGTCAATGAAATATATGAGAGTAAATCAAATAAATGTAGATAATCATACCCGCAGCAAGCCGATGCTTGAGACCTTTCAAAACTGTGAGGATGAACACCTGCCGTATTTTTTTTTATAACAGGAAAACAGTAAAATGGAATTAGTAAACACATATGCACTAGAGAGAGAGAGAGAGAGAGAGAGGGAGAGAGAGATAACTTGTTTATTATTTTTGACATTTGAGAACTGTTATTATAAACTAAAGAATAATGAAGGATAGAAGTTTTATAAGAGAAAGAAGTAAAGCTATGAAAACAAAGGCAAAGCAGAAAGTATGACAGAGAAAGGTTTAAGTACCAACATATTACAACATCACAAGTTTTCTAAGAAAATGATCACTGAATAGAAGTTCGAAAACTGTAAGGTGTAGTTGGGATTAGAATTTGTATTCAAGAATGAGGTTGAGATTCCAATTCATCATGTTTGTGTTAAAACTTTTTGTCATAAAAAATGGTTTCAGAATGGGAATCCCGTTGAATTTTTAAAACCCAAACGCTACCTAAAAGTTAATGTAATCAGAAAATTTAAATAGCTTTGAGGGTAATAATCCAGCAAGAGACAACTTCAGCAGAACAAAATGCTTGTAGGATGAAACTTACGACTTGTATTTAGGATATAGTGTATTTGCTGGCACACGCCGTACTAACCTTAGCAGTATGAATCTCCAATTTCCTTACATCAATAGTAATAGGATCTCTTTCGAAGGATACAAATGGAACAACTCTTAGTGAAGCCGCTTCCTGATCACAGTCCCCGGGTTAATTTTCATATTGTAGCAACAATTCAGACAAATAAAGTACTATTTTCAGCAATAAAGATGTGATCTTAGAAGTTTACTGACCTCAAATAATGAAAAGGCACAAGGGTCATATTCTCCAAATCCATCTATCAGTGAACACAGTTTGTGGTATCTTGATACCTCGGCATCAAGTCCCAAATTCTCAATAATTCTAGTTTTCAAGGAAGAGTCGCAGGGAAGCTGCAGGCATCCCAAAACTTGGGAAACAACGTCCAGAGTAGGCTTTGCACCGGTAGCTACTGTTTCACGATACGCTGACAAGGCCAGTGAAGTCCTGAAGGGAAAAATAAATTGCTCAGAAAATTACTGGTTCACCCTTCATGAAAAATAATAAATCTATTAAAAATATTAGAAATAAATCATGATTTGAAATGCAAGTTAGCAAGAGTTCTAACTAGAGTTGACAATTTGGACCCAAACCTGCGGACACCTGACCCGAAATCCAATCTCATTTGTCGGCATTGAGTCAGGTTTGCCATGTGAAAAGTATGGTTCGGGCAAATCCACACAGTTCCTATATAAGACTCGACACGCTCCTCTTGCGAGCCAAACTCGGGTTTTCAACCCGACCTAAAACCCGAAGTACCAACTCTAGTTCTGACAGAATTGTTACTTTACTCCAGCCCCCAAAGCTTAAGCTCTTAGGTGGATAGCCCAACCACAGGGACGCAACACAAACAAGCCATTAGACTTGTACCAAACCAGCTCTGATATCATATTATACTTTACTTCATCCCCAAAGCTTATGTTATTAGGTGGAGGGCCTAACTAATGTATCATGTAGTCTCGAACTTCACATTCTTTCAATGTAGGATTGCAGAAATCAATATTTCAAGTATACATACCTAATGAAGGACGGATTACGGAATCGATTCACCATCAAAAGCAAATCTTATCTATCTAGTACATATATACTCCATATGCCCCTACAATAACAGTCCTATTTGACTTTTTGCAAACATTAAGATGATTTCATTAGTGTATTAATAGCTTGTGTCATTGTTGTAACAAACACGAGTGGTCATAACTAACTCATCTAAATTGTAAAGGATATTGTTGAAGTGGGTTATAAAGTCCACATTAGTTATATATAAAGTGAATGAGCAACATAAAAATGATGGAAGCCAAACCCTACTAATAAAGTTGATTTTTTAGTAGTGAAAGATCCGGTCATTTTATGAGGGGGAGTGTTGATGTGGGTAAGAAACATATAACGGTGGAAATCTAAGCATGATTCTCCCTATCAAAAGGAAATTGGACTCCTAAAAGAGAGGATCTCTAACATTAAAAAATTAGTAGTCCAAGAATAATTACCATTTATTATCTATTTGCGGCCGTCCTGAGATAAATGACAAAACAGGCTCACCAAGTGCATAAGCCTTCTCGAATCTCCGTAAGCACATGCCTATAAACATCATGGAAATCATTCAGGACAGCAAAAATTAAACGGTAAAATGTTTCATGTATGGATAAAGGTTAAGTATGAGCCAGAAAATATAATAATCTATGACCACTCACTCAAGCTAAATCATAAAGAAGAGGGGATTAAAAGTCGTGAAATGAGAACGATAAAATATTATATGTAAACTAAACATTAAAAAGGAAAAAAGACAAATGTTACAAAAACCTCTATTCAATTCGTTTTTGTTTTTCACAAGCATTTGAAATAACATAAACCATATAAGCATAGAGTAACCATTGAAGAAATTGGAAACATTTCCAGACATAGTGCTAAGAAAACAACAAAAGTGATTTACTCATTTGATAAGTCATGCAAAAGCAGTAAACATAATTGAAGTGAAGAGGAATAAAATAGAGTCGAATGACTAGCAGAACATATAAACTTACCAACTATTCGTCTACACATAACGAAGTCAGGGGGGATTCCATCCTGTTTGGCTTGGGAGAATAGAAGAAGGCCAGAATCTAGATCATCCTTCCTACAAATGAGAGCGAGGCAAGGGAAGTGGAGGATTAATCAATTGATATTATTGAAAGTTCAGTCGTAAATAATATGATGAAATTTATAGCTCTTACTTTTCACTAGCCACAAGAAGTACGGAGTATGTAATGTTGTTTGGGCGCAAATTATATCTCTTCATCTCAGATAGAGCATCCATTGCCTTATCCAGCTGATCCCCATCACCTACAGAATTTTTTTGAACTTTTGTCATTTCTCATTCTAGGTTTTCTCTCTTTTATGCTGTCAAATTATCTTTAAGAGGGAAGAAACTTACACAAGGCAGTGATCAAAGCATTCATAGTTGAAACCGTTGGCTTAAGTTTAATGGACTTGATATATTCGTAGAGCTCCAGTGCTTTCTGCCAATTTTTGCCCTGAAGAAAGAATTCATAAAGTTTTTGTCATAAACAATTATGCAAATCAACTTTTACCTTCTGCAAGAGTACAATGCTAAAAATATTTAACAATACAGAACTGCAAATCTCATTTTATTTGGATATTAAAAAATAAATACTTGGATCAAAATCCACTATTTCCTTCTTCTTTTTTTATATATTTATAATAAGCTAAATATGTTGCAGTTTAAATAGAGGTTATACTTTCAACCAATCAAAGATTCTGAGCCTTATTAAATTTATGTTGCAGTTCAAAAAAAAAAATATTTTTAACTTGGTAATGTTGTCTATGCTTTGCCTATGTTAATAGTAAGTTAATTATCTCCACTGTGATTACTTTGGCAATGGAAGGGTAGTTAACCACATTTCTCTATGTTATAATTTGGTTTATCGGACTAAATATGAAGAGGCCCCTTATGTGTGACTACAAACCTAGTAATATGTAGCTAGCTTGTGAATATATTTGATCGGAAAATGTACAAAAAAATATGAGTTGCATTAGTGAACAAAAATCTCTGGTGACAGTATGCATTCCATACCCCATGCGAGTTTCATCTGTTTCTCTTACTATTTACTATCTCCCGTCTACTAAAATTTCTGCTCGACATGACATTGAGGACTCTAAAAGCTGAAAGAAAAAGGAGGGATATAATAAGTAGAGGCCAAGGTTCTAATGCTAATAAAGCTTTTGGGAGGTGTTTTCCAATAGGTTTGATTCGGAGCTTCACTAGATACGTTGAACCAGTTTCTTGGAAAAGTGTTCGAATATCATCAGATGAGGACTGTTTTTTTTCAAAGCTAACAAACTAAAAAAAGTTAAGATAATACTGACTTGCACAATGTTCTAGGAAAAATCTGTGCAGAAAGAGAGAGAAAAGTATCGGTCCTTATCTAACTTTACATAGTTTTGAATCTTTTGATACCTGACAAGGGATCTAAGTTGATATTGATAATTAGTTTGCATTTTAAGACTAGAAAATTAAATATTATCAACATATAAAACAACGTGACCAGAGGATTTGCCTAGATGGAACATACATTGCAACAGGCTCCCATCAATGAGCTATATGATATAATTCCAAGTTGTATTCCTTGTGTCCTGGCTTCTTGTAGAATCTCAAAGGCAGCTTCCACCTTTCTGGCATGCCCTGCAGAATCTACCAATGCACTAAGAAACATCTGCATGAATAGAGAAAAAGACTATATATGTTATGACTCACATGGTAATGATGGTAAAGTAGTCCACCAAACTAGAATCAAATGCAAAGACCACTAGGCAAATTCGAAAGTAAAACATTCTATGACAGAAACAAACAAAAATTACCAAGCCTTGAAAAGTTAATAATATTGTCATGAGTGCGCTAGTAAAAAACAGATTAAGATGTGCAACTTTACTCTAGATGTACCTCATCAGGGACTATGCCGTTCTTTTTCAGGTCTTCATATACATTGCATGCAAACTCCCAATCACCAGTAGGGCTGCAACAATTAACAGCAATGGTGTAGACTTCCGGTGTTCCTTTGATGTTATATTTATGGATCAATTTGTACACTTCTTTTGCCCGGTCGAACTGTAAGCAATGCATTATTTTGTGTCAACTAAATACAGACATTACAACAAACATATGATAAGATATAACTCATAATAACCAACAAAAAGATGACAAGATCAAAGCAAAGAAGTCCCACCTTCCCAGCATTTGCACATGCCTTTATCAGGGCACCTACTGTGACATGATCAGGATCTATAGGATGTGCATCATCGACCTTCATATCTGCTAAAACATCAAAAGCACGATCCACTGCTCCTGATTGACCACATGCAGTGATAAGCGCATTGAACACAACTCGGTCTGGCTTCACATTCTACTGCATACAGCATCTTATCAGAGTAAAGACTTATTTGAGATTACAATACATAAGTGAAATAAAGCATAAGAATCATCCAAGTTTTGTAAACTATTTAATAGTGACAAAATGAAAGGCAATAGATAAGTGGTAACAGAAAGGAAATAAGAGAAAAAGTTAGCAGTCGCATACCTTAGACCTCATTATGCCATATGCACCAAATGCCTTGGCCACTTGTCCGGCTTTGGCACAACCATCAATAAGAGCCCCATATGTATTAACATTTGGTTGTACTCCAGCATTAACCATCTTATGAAACACCTATGAGGCAACTTCAATGTAATTAAATAAATGTGGGAAATCCAAACACATGAAAACAATGAATTTAATGGATAAAAAATGAAGATATTTAGATGAGATCCCGATAACAGAAGATAACAAATTCGCCATCCCAGTACTCATAATAAAGTGGCATGAATAATGAAGAACTAGTGTTTAAAAGCTATCATTATATTTGCAATATAGTTGGAAAAGAAAATTATTGCATTAAGAACAATTGTACTGTCTAAGAAAACTTATGAGCACATCTGGTTAAAAATTCTAACTTCTAGTGGTAATCTAGACTAAGAGAAACCAAGAAGAAAGTTACCATACTTCAAACATTGCATCAACTTTTCCACTTCTAGCACAGCTTGATATTAAAGTTGTATACAGTTTGCAATCGGCTTTAAGTCCAGCCTCCTGGACAAGTTCCATGACACGAAAAGCTCCTATGTGCACAAAAAAGACAAAGAATCTGGTGATATAAACAAAACAAAAATGAGGTACCTAAATAGGTATCCAAGAAGAGCACCAGATAAACAAAAGACGCCAATGAGCTTACCATATGAATCTTGAGAACTTGCACAGACAGACATAAGCATATTAAAAGTACTCAAAGTTGGATTCGGGATCAGCTTGGTGAAACGAAAAGCTTCTTTAACAGCCTTTTCAGATTTGCAGGTTTGAAAAAACCTACCATGATAAAGCTATAACCAGAAAATTTCACTAAATTAGCAACAATGACAAAGAAAATCATCATAGAAACAGAACATTGATAAACATCTAAAGGAAGTAGCCTTGCCTTGCTCATATCTAGCAAACCCATTCTTTCCAAACCTTCAAGCAATTCCACACAGTCTGTTAACCTAATAAAGCCACACTCATTTAATATTTGACTCAATATGTACAATAGCATGACACTACAATTACAAGTGAACAATGTTACACAATAGCAATGTAAACATGAAAGATGGAACTTACCTCCTATTTCTTAGAAAACGGTCGTAAGTACTAGATTTCTTCGAGGGATCATCTATGTCAATGATACGAGTCCTATCCGGGTAATAGGATTGGGGCAAGGTGCTATTTTCCTTGTCTCTTAGAAATCCCCTGCTATTTATCAATTCTCTTTTTTGGGAGGAAGAGCCTTCTTTGCGATATGCTGGGGGGATTTTTCCATTAACAGAATCTGAATAAACAAGTTTCCTCTTTAATTTAAAATTAACATAAAAACTTTGAAAATCATAAAGTAAAAGGAAAGCATATAGCCACACTTCAATTAGCACATAACCTGCAATGTGTGGAGAATCTTGTACTGATAACTCTGTGCTTTCAATCGAAGTATCCCTCACCATAGAAGAAAATCCATTTACTTCCAGAACGGCATGAGAAGATGATGATTTCAAACCATTCAAGTTTGCCGTAGATTTTGTTTCAGGCTGCTCGGCTTCATAAAACGTGTAGAGTTCCTTCTTAACAGATTCGGTGTGGAAGCCATTGTGATTCATGGTTTTAACCTCTCCATCAAGTTCATTATTTGCTTTACTATGTTTATTTCCTTCTACAAGGGCATTATTTAGCACAGTGCAATTACTTTCAGTCATTAGTTTTTCCAACTCAGACTTGAAGTTACTTTCGTCCTTACATTCTTCTGGTTGCAAGTCTGAGATCTCTCCAGGGAAAATAAGAGATTGTGATGCACCTGATTCAGAAGTTGCAGGAGAAAAAGACGGATCTGTGACTTGAAATCCATTTGAAATTATAGAATCACTAGCATCAGAACCGGTTGAATCCACTCTTTTGGTGATGATAGTCTCTTCATTCATCAAAGTAGAAGTCGAATATATAGAATCACTAGCACTAGATGGAATCACATAAGAACTGGCCAAATCCTCTGTTTCAGTTACAAGGATCTCTTCATGCACCAAAGTAGCACTAGATGGAAGGATATTAGAGTCAACTGAATCCACAGTTTTAGTCATAAGAGTCTCCTTGTGCATCAAATTAGAATGTGAAAACAGAGAATCACTGGAACTAGATGGAAGCACGTCAGAACTGCTTGAATCTACTACTTTATTGATGTGAGTTTCTTCATGCATCGCAGTAGATATGTTAACATGAACTGGAGCATCTTCATTCTCAGAACTATTGCTGTGTGTTCTAGTAGTATCTATTAGAGCTTCGCCTTCTTTCACAGAGTTCTTGTTAAGATCTCCTAGGCCCTGAATCCAAATCTCTATGACCCGATCCACGAAGTCCTTTCCTAGATGGGATAGGGCAAAATGATGGCGCCCGGATACCTACAACCAGAAAAGGTGTAAAAATAATTGGTTAAGAATAACGAATCTAGTTTCTGATGAATTTGAATTACAATTCTAAACATTAAATATTATACACATACAATAAAATAGTAAAAGATACTTCGACAATGAACGTAATTTTGTAATGTAAAGGTTGATGACAACTATAGGTATAGCCAAGCATCAGCACATGCCATTACCTTCCAGCTTTGTTTGCCAAAAATATAAATAAAACAAAATAAAAACAAGACTCACAATTTTTGAATAAAGGACATGGAGAAATTAGCTACCTATTTTCCGAAATCGAAAAATACAACCCCATTACATAATTTGGAATCGTACCAACATGTGTTCCTTCCATGTGGCAAATATTACATACAAAATCAGCACAACAAAACAAATTTTTACTGTCGCAAACAGAGCACAACAATATTTGGAAGTAAATTAAGTGATTAATAACCTTAGGGATTCAATATCCCCATAAATAAATTTTCAAATTCCCCTGTATGTCCATACTACTATTTATGTCATGGGGAAATCATGAGAATTCAGCTGCACGTTTTTTTTCTTCTGAAAATCTAAAAGGTGGCCATATTTTAAAATTGTGAACAATGGCAATAAGTAGCCATTCCATGTGTCAATTAGTAAAATACAAAATCAGCACAGCAGACCAAACTGTTATTATAGCAATACAGGAGCAGAAGGCAATCAAGCAATGCAACCAATTGAGCTGATAAAAACACAACACGTGTGTGTATGAAGAAACCAATATCTCCAAAATCAGACCTAAAATTCTACAAAAACAGAGAAACTTGATGGACTGAATTTCTCTAAAATTGTTATTGTAGCAAATATAGAACACACGTGCAATTTTTTTATAGAACAACGGCACCGACCACGAAATGCAACCAATTCAACTGAAAAAAAACGTAAGGACTCATCCAATTTCTCCAAAATCAACATAAAATTCAACAAAACCGGCACAAAAACTCTGTAATTGAGTAAACAGGCCTCTCTGGCATTCTCAAGAAATACAACCAATTCAACAGTAAAAAAAAACGTAAGAACTCGTCCAATTTCTCCAAAACTCAGCTAAAAACACTGAAATAAACTTAACACACCTCTTTCACATTGTTTATCCGTTTCTGGTAATGATTGAAGCAGACAACAGAAATGGCAGAGAAAGTAACAACGGCACATCACAAAAACGAACGGACACACTCAATTTCTCCAAAATCAACATAAAATTCAACAAAAACGACACCAAAACACAGAAATTCAGTTGACAGACGCAATCGAGCAATGCAACCAATTCAACAGACAAAAACGTACGGACACATCCAATTTCGCCACAACTAAGCACAAAACTCAACAACAAATCCCCAAAACACTTAAAAACAACTCAACACACCTCTTTCACGCTCTTTTTCCGCTTCTGGTAAATGATTGAAGTAGACAACAGAAATGGCAGAGAAAGTAACAACGACACATCACAAAAACGGACGGACTCATCCAATTTCTCCAATATCAACATAAAATTCAACAAAAACGACACAGAAACACAGAAATTCAGTTGACAGACCTCACTGTCACTCTTAAGCAATCGAGCAATGCAACCAATTCAACAGACAAAAACGTAAGGACACATCCAATTCCTCCACAACTAACCACAAAACTCAACAACAACACCCCCAAAACACACAAAACCAACTCAACACACCTCTTTCACGTTCTTTTTCCGCTTCTGGTAATGATTGAAGTACACAACCGAAATAGCCGAAAACGTAACCACAGCGCCGATCACGAGAACAGAGTGAGAGCTCAGCGCAGCTCTGAACCGGAACCGCGGCGGCTGAACTTGCAGGAATCCGAGCTTAGTGCAACTCCTTTTGGCGCGAAGGCCCGCCGGCGGGGAGCGGAGGTGGCGGGAGCTGCCGAGGAAGGTCCGGCGGACGGAGCAGAGAGTGGTGGAGGAGAGAGGAGGGCATGAGATTAGGGTTAGGGTTTGAGGATTTGAAGCCAAATCCATGGAATTCTAGAGAGAGAAAGAGAAATTGTAGAGAGAGAGAGAGGATAGTGAAGAAGAAGAAGAAACATTATGTTCCTCTCGTTGATGGTTTGGTTATAGCTTAGGCTCTGATCCATATGTTGCCTACGTGGCACCATTTTTCTATTTTTGTTTTTTCATTTTTTTTTATAAAATTGAAAAATGAAGATATTTTTGGTAAGAAATGAGTAATGGCCAATCAAATTTGGAATAACTGTTCTACTGCTGTTAATTTTTGTTTGTCTTAAAAGGGGGAATTTTGAATTATCTTTCTATTTATAGTAAGTTAACCATAAATAATGTTTCATGGGCTTAGATAAATGATAATTGTCCAAAAATTTCATATATTTGTAATTTAAAATTAGTGTCTGGAATCTCAAGAGACAAACGAAATGGATTTGGGCAGGCGCTTCGCGCTAACAAATTTATTGAGACAGGTATGAGTGTTAACTGTGGCATCACTTTATTGGCCATGATTGATTGACTGACATTTTTTTCAGTTAAAATTATTGAATGATGATGTGACGTGTTGTGATTCAGTTAATGATGTTAATGAAATAATTAATGTGTCATTTTTTATAAATATTTTTGTACCACAATATGGACTTAGAGTGTTACTCCTTAAAATTAAGTGCCATATGAATTGAATTTAAAAAAATATTGCAAATTTTGTACAAAATTATAAGATGTTTTTTTTTCAAATGATTGTTTGCTGATATTTATTAACTTTCTAGTTTTATTAAGTTAACAATAATTAATGCTTTGTAGTATTGAAATATGTGTCTTTGTTTATATATTAATTTGTCTATTTTCTTTTTGGTTAGTTGCTAATATCATTTTGAGGCAAATTAGTTAAACACTTCAACATTTAACACTAATTGAGCTTTTAATTTGAACTCGAATATACTGCATTTTTACGAGTTTAAATCAAAAAAGTTATCAAATTTCGAGTTAGGCCGTACCGAGCAGACCGGTATGAACTTGCACATTTTAACCTGTAAATCCCGAAACCTACAATCCTTTTGAGCCAAATTTAACAAATTAAATCTTTACAACCCGACTATGAAAAAACTCGCCCTGAAACACAAATTGTTAGCTCTAACTACTAGAGTGTACACGTGATTTGTTAGTCAAACTCGATAAAAGCCAATCAAAACTAGCAATTCGACCAGTCAAATTGAGAGAATCAATAAACACAAGTGTGTGTATGTATATATGGAACACATTTCATTTCACAAATTTTCATTCTTCAACACACCCAACAATCAATATGTGGTAAATTGATGTTTTTCTTCACTATTAAACCTCATAAAAAATGCACATTGAGAATGGCTTGTGTGTCGCGTGTGTTTCAAGTCCTAACACAAACTAACAATTCAAAATCAATAATTTTTCGGATTTCGCCTAATCTATATACATAAGAGAGAAGTCTAACCTACTCCTCGTCATAGCCCGCGTCCATATCCGCTTCACCATCTCCGAATTCTGGATCGTCATTAGGCTCTGGCTCGGCGGGAACACATCGGGGTTACCGAAGGCAGGGCTAGGTTCGTCCATATTTTGTTCGCCTTGATTTTCTTGAGTTCTCTCCATAGTCTTCATATTTTCGTCACTGAAAAACGACTCAAAGGGCTTGGGTACCTACAAGAATATGGTCGTTTGGACATTAGGTGGAATTGTTCGGGTATCGAAAGGTAAAATAGTAAATACAATAATATGGTAGTTTGGACATTAGGTGGAATTGTTCGGGAATTGAAAGGTAAAATAGTAAATGATCCTACAAGGAATTGTTCATATCGAACTCGATCCCTTAACTAATTTTTAACTCGATGTTCCTCAAACTATTCGATCTCATCATCATTGTCCGAAAAATAATACAGAATCCGTTTAAAGTTGCACTGGATGAAGAGAAAGATGCTCAAATTTGAAAATTTCCAGAAGAAGAAGCCAGAAGTGTCCTATTTCGGTGCTGAATGTGATACAAGAATATGAAACCTGAAAATTTTAGATTTTGATGCCGTATATTTGAATTTTCCAATAATAAAATATGAAACTTTTCAGATGTTTAACAATATTGTTAATGAAATATACAAAAGAAAACATTTTAAAGCAATAATGATGAAATTGAGTAGTAAAATAATTTTATTATGATTCAAAAAAAGTCGGGTGATGAAGTTAATATGAGGGAAAATGTTACATTTTTATCACCCAATTATCCATTTTGTTTCGAATCGGTACCCAATTTGGTTTTTGTTCTGATTACGTCTCCAAACAAAACGATGTTATTTTGTTTTGAATTGGTTTAATCCATACCGGTGCCGTATATGAAAACTTCTTTTCTGAAATATTTTTGTTGATGTGACAACCACACGGCACTTAAGTTAGCTAAATTTACTTATGAGACCAGTTTGGAATAGAAATGTACACTGAGGGACCTTGTTGTCACGCTGCTCAATTTGGTCCTCAATTTATACAATTTTGTTCCAAAATAGTCTCGTTCGTAAATTTAGCTTAGTGTCACATGGTTGCCCCCATCAACAAAAAAGGATAATTAGGGGACCAAATTGGAACAATAATCAAATTGGGTACCAATTTGAAACAAAATGAATAGTTCGGGAACAAAATAGAACATTTTCCTAATATGAGGGGAGAACTATAACTATTAACCCAAACATGAAAAGGTTAAAAAAAAACACTTGGAATAGAAAATTTCCAACAAAATATCCACAAAAAATGTAAGTATTTTTACTCACCTTAAAAAGAGAATTTCTTTTCTCGGCACTTTCCACCAGGTTTTTCCAGTGCCCGTCTCGGTCTTGCTGCTTAAACGTCGATGCAGACCCCACAACCTGTATAATTAATCAAACTTATGAGACGAAATCGGACACACATACTTATAGTGAGGAGGAGATATGGATATTAAAGAAAACCGACCAGCACAGATGCTCTAGCTCTAGTAATCCCAACATTCATTCGTTGATATTCGGATAAAAA
Organism: Pelargonium nanum; assembly: GCA_036897485.1. NCBI lineage: Eukaryota > Viridiplantae > Streptophyta > Magnoliopsida > Geraniales > Geraniaceae > Pelargonium > Pelargonium nanum. The sequence continues at coordinate 6,993 of JAYMTF010000823.1, read as the reverse complement.
CCCGATTCCTTTCCCTTCGTTTGACCTAACACAAGATAAAATTGCAACATCCTTCTCCCGTCCCTGACACAAAAAGTGAAGGAAAGGAACGTTTGGACAATTATACCAAAGAAACCAAAATAGGATAGTTTTTAGTGCTCAATACGGTAAACTAGTAAGCAATTTAACTAAACTAAGCAAATTCAATACATGTGTTAAATCATCGTTAAATTTTTCAATCTACATATGAATCATAAACTGAAAAAAGACCACACAAAAAACTGGGATTTATGTATAGAACGAATATTATAGACTAGATTGAATCTTTTTGTAATAAACTTTTTTTATTAACTCTTGTGCGCAAAGGCACACAAGGCAATTTCTCTACTTTGACGTCCTAACATCGCAATTAATAGAGATCTTCGTCTTTCTTCAACTATCACGCCATGCCGGAGACTCTTTTAAGGACCTCAAACAAGAGTTATCTATGCCTCACATGAAACTCTTGGTCGGCCAAAAAAATGATAGTTAGCTACTGATTGTTTATTTTTACTACGAAGACTTATCGATATATTCGGACCAAAAAAACTAGACTCTGAATTAGCTTAGTTTACTTAAATTGTGTACTAAAGCGAGCACTAAACTTTGTTATGTATCAAATTGAACAGATAAAATTTTTAAGCATACCAAAATAACATTTTTCTCTAATAAAAGCTACTTTACCTGGAAGCCATCAACAGTACCAATATCCACGTATTTTTCTGAGTCCTGCCTGAAAATTTCCTTGAAACGCTCTTTGAAGAGCTCGATTTGATCACTATAAGGGCTTATAATTGCTAGCTGAGAGCTTGACTTAAGAACCGGGTATCTAGCCACCAAATTTTCATACATTAGAAGAACAAACTCAATCTCGTCTTCGTTTACCAGAGATCCTCTTCCAGAGGCATTGTTCTCTTTCCCTTGTATGTCAAAAAAGCAAAATGGGCCAAAACAGCGATAGTCATGCCAGTCGCGCTTTGTCTTCTTCATCATATCATCCCCATCCTCTAGTGCCCCGGCGTAGAACTCCTCTGATGGAAAACTTCTTATCTGTTTGGAAATAGATTCACAAACTCAGCAGAAAGTTTTTAACTTTTAAAAATGCATATGAATTCACACCAACAAGTTTGGTTGAGATAGCTTCATAGGTATCCCACATTTTTGAAGAAAAAAATCCCATCTAACTAATTATACAATTTACAACTAGGATATGAGCGGGTGTGAAATAAAGACATGATTTGCAAATAGAACTGGCAATACGGACTCAAACACGTGGGCACACGGAACCCGAGCTGCATTTGTGGGTTCGTGTCACATAAAACAGACACAATTAATTTTTGGGGCAGATTGGATTTTACAAGGGAAAATGTGAAAGTTCTATTTCCAAATATGACATTAATTTTACACAAAAAAAAAAGTACTGACATGAAGAGATTGGGCACTTCATACTTTTTTTCCTGATAGATACTACAAAAGGTTTTAATAATGTCAAAAACTATTCCTGGATCCAGGTATTGAAACCATGTCAAACATTGTAAATTATGATGCTTGTTATCAATTACTCTGTAAATGGGTAATATGTCGATACAAAAATCTATGGATGAATGCTATCAGTGGCATAACATTGTTGTTTTATAATTAAAACGAAAAAGGACAGAAAGTCAGAAACTACTATTTATTTGATATATATGTATATAACTACCTCTGGGTGCATTCGATATTGTGTCTTCAGCATCTTTACCGGATATCCAGCCATCTGTAATCTCTTAAACAAACTCATATCATACCTACAGTTTGAGTATCATATAATATGGAGATGCTAAAAATCCTATGCCAGAGAAGTTCTAAGATTCAAATTGTTGATGAGGTATGAATATTATAAATTAAACCCTAACCCTTTTTTTCTAGCATTCTCAGAAATTACGGTAGCTGGCAATTGAACTGGATCACCGACCTATACAAGACAATGACGAGATCGGTTAATCATGAGCTGAAGCGTATTTATTTCCAAAGGGCATGAATCAGTGTAATCAAAGTAGGATCTACAATTTTGTATACACAGACCATTAGATGAAACACATTTTGGTTTACATCTGTGTCGAAATATATCCACCACTATGCATAAAACCCATAAATCTTATGGACAATAGCTATAGTGGGCATGTTGATTATCAATATGGACAATAGAAACCTAGAATCTTTTCCGATAATAGGAATTATAATTTAAGAAAAGAAGAGAAAGTGCTACCAAAAATACTTGCTTGCATCCGTTGGCCAAAGGAATAAGAGTTGCTGGTTCGACCTGTTAGACGCGGCAAGCACGTGCAATTAAGATGAAGATATATTAACAAATCTGCAGACAACTTAGTCCCATATATCTATAAACTGTTTCTTTTCTAGCCATGCATCTAAATCACCACTTGCTAGTGATTTCTTTTGAATAGAAACTCCCACTCTTCATACAAACAGAACAAATAATTTTTCTCATTAGTTGATTTCTTTTACTATTTAAAACAAGTAAATGATGTGCAAAAAGCAGGTTTTCAAGCTGGCAAATGGGCCAACGGGCCTGGCCAAAAAATACTGGTATGCTTATCGGGCAACTTTTTGATGGCCTGGGACAGGTATTATCAAGCCGGAATTGAACCAAGACTACTCAGGCTCAGGCTTAAAAAACACATGTTTATCAGGTACCTTTTGCTGGCCAAGGCCCAGTATTATCGGGCCGAATCAGTGATAGCCCGCAGACCATTGGCTCATTTGCCACCTCTAGCAAGTTGTAACATAAACTGCATGAACAGCTGAACACCAATAAAACATGGGGGATCTGTAGAAGCATACAGCTTGGGCAGCTTCATCAATTATGACAACATCAAAGCCGCGGTTCAATTTGGTGAGAACACTTGAACCACTGAAGCTAAGGGTAGAGAAGACCTGCAGAACCATAGAGAATCAGAAAAGAAGATACAGTAATGTTGATATTAGGTATTCATGTTCGGCAAAGGTTAAAATCTTGTACAATTGCAGCCTCATCTAGAAGTGAGGCTCGAATACTGTCAGGATCCCTTCCTCCAGCTCCATGTTTCTGTTTATCAGCAGCCGTATGGACAGCAAGTTTTTGCTTCACCTGTGTAGTAAAATATAAAGTAAAACTTCCAAAACACATAAAAGGGTGACATACACAAACTAATATTCAGAATGTCCATCAAAACTTTCAAGGTCAGTTCAAAGATCTATTATGGATGTATGTTTTTTCAATAGAAAGCCATAAAATGAGTATCCCGAGCAGTTTATTGACCCTGTTTGTCAAACCAATGCCAATAGTTTTTGTTTGTTCTTCTTACCTGATTTCAGTGTAAAAGTATCTTACTTTTGCCCATTTAAAAAAAAATATAAAAATAAAAATAAAATTGTAACAATAACAAGTGTAAATTGAAAAGTAAACATCCCCTTCAGCTACAAAAACAGCAATGCGTAGTCAAGGCCAGATACATACAAGGTCATCCATGGAGACTGCCCTGACAGAGTGATGAGGTTTTACACCAACTCGTACAATTTTAGGGTTGTATGCATGATTAGATTCGTCACGAACTCCTGAGTATCCAAAATGACAGTTGCAGAAAAGATCCATATTAGATATGAAGGTGAAACAATAGAAGGAGTCTTTGGCTGGACTCCGATGTTAGATAAAAGAGATAAAGAATGGCAATCGAAGTTTCAACTTGAAAATGAGCTTTCCCAAGTACTAATAAACACATTTTCAGATAAACTTAAAATTATCAAATTTAAAGCAATCAAAATCCACATTTTCTCGGCAAGTATCTTCAATGCATTACAACAAGTCTCATAGGAACTTCTAATTAAGAAAAGCACTTCACAAAGTTAAACATGTGCAACTGAATGTTTGATACACTTTGTATCAATAAAGCACTATATAGATAAGGTCAACATCTCATATTTGCAAAGACAAAGCAGGACACCAAACATTGTAATTAATTTTGCCTTTTTAACCCTTGAATTGATAAAGCTGAGGGGACAATAATAATAATAATAGAAATGATTTACATGGTCAAATTAAATTGCATCCACTATTCAATCACATTATCACAAGAAGAAAAGACCAAGCTAAAATAAGTAGAGGATAAACATTCGTAAGTGAGAAAACTTGTGTACCAGTACTTAGAAGACGCAACACAATCTCATCAAGTGCCGAGTTTGATGGGGCACATACCAGCACACGTGTACGATATTTGCGACTGCAATTAACTACTGGTTTCTGTATGATGAATAGAAAATAGAAGAGATTGTAATCTTAATGAAGTTACTTTTTTCTGCCAAAATACATCTAAGATAGAAAAGGTAGATATGGTTCTGTTGGATCATATTATATTATAGCAATGGAAGACGAAAAACTTACAAACTCATTTCCAGTGGTTGGGAAGAAACCGCCATCTCCATCAGTAGGCATTATTTTGTCCCTAGGATTAATATCAGTTACCCATGGAGATGCTAGAGTCCACTGATTGTATCTACAAAGGAAATACAAATATTGCAGTTCAGTGAGCTAAAATTTATGTACAGACATTCATAAATGAAAAGGTTGAAGATCAATTTATGTCAGAGTGGATCTAGTTTAATTTTGAAATGGAATCAAACATATGAAACATCATCATCATGTCCTAGGATACATATTGAACACCAAATCTTAATCCCAATGTTTGATTATTAGGTACCTAAAACCTACAACTTAAAAGCAAAAAGAAGTAATGTAGTCACTTTTCTAAGCTTCCAAGATCAAAACCCTCATGAGCTGGTATCTACTATGGACTTCCTATCAGAATCCAAGGGAGAATCCCAAGGCACCAGCAGTTGTCTATTACCAAAACACATGCTTAAATGGCAATTAAGTTTTCATTTTTAAGGAAGCCATTCCAATCTCTCCTCCCTCCACTCTTCTTTCCACTTTGAAAGCAGACATGGCAGCAAACTATAAGTTTCCCGTTAGAATAACCAGCAGCACTTAACATTTGATCTCCTCTATTACCTATGCAGCCATGTCAATTCCACTTAAGTATCAACCACAATAGATTACAGAGAGCTTGTCTTACAAAAAATTTCATATGATGTAAAAATATTCTATAAAATTCATTTGTAGACATCTTAGAATATAGTATCTCCAAAATGCGGAATTTCACTCCCTCACATTATCTTTCCTTTTATTAACCATGTGATAGAGTGTTGAAAAAAAAAAGACTGTCTCGTCAGTCCCAGTAGCATATTTTAGACAGGTAGAAACTTAGAAGTTTTATTATCTGAAGAAACCCAATACAATCGTGAACCTTGAAGTCATTCTGCACAAAAAATCAACAATTTTACTACCCTCGACTGAACATAAATGTTGAGTAATATCAATATTACACCAAACAAATATACAAGTCATTCAAAAGATGTCTAGGAAAATATGCACCATCCTAACCTAACCATTACAAATAAAGAACCAAGTTAGCAGCATATACATACTTTTCCAGAATGGGAAACTCTCGCCCACGTTTCACTCCACGAGATCCAGCCCTACATAAAGGAGATTAGACAAAATTATGAACAAGAACGAGCACGGAAAGAAATGCCCAAATCTGCAGTTTTAAAAACCACTGCAGTTGCTAGCAACCTAATAATGATACAATACCTAATTGAATAAATTAGAAAACGAAAAAACTAATTAGCAAGATCCTTACTTTAACCCAACTCTTGCTGGAGTTGCATGCAATATGACACTAAGGAGTCCAAGGATGGTCTGTGTTTTTCCTGTTCCTGGAGGTCCCTAAAGCAAAGCATGTGGTCAGGTTCAACAATTCACAAGTACACAAATATGTTATCAAACTTCGTATAAGAAATATTAAAATGAAGGAATGAAGGATCATTAAATTTGAGAGTACGGTTTCACTGGGCTTGTTGAGTTTATGGCCTGGCCTGCTTGTCTTATCACTCTGTCCATGTGCAAATCACATTTTCGTTGTGAAGCTTGCAAGTGTTCAAGTCCCACATCAGTTATAGGCATTAGGCCTGCTTCGTATACTTGGGTAGGCGATTCCACCAACAAATTACTTTTTTTCCGGATGGTTGTCTAATAATTCAACCACTATACATACACATAGTACAATTAGCAGGTATTTTTACAATATTTGGCTAGAGGCAAAAGTTCATTAATGTGCCCTCATTCATGTCACCTCTAAAAGCATATCACTGATTTTGGAAACTACAGTAGTCGAGCATTGATAAATGCTACATTTAAGTGTCAGAAAATTGGCAAGCTAGGCCAAGAACGAAATATGCCAGCTCTCAACAAGTAGCTAAGAACCTAGATGAAAGCATATTAACTTCACTTGATTAGTAATAACAGGTTGAAGAGATAGCCAAATTGGTACTATCAAACTAGCAATGCCAATCTTCTTAGTTTGACAGAAGCACACATTCAATAATGCCAGTCAGTCTGCCTATTATGTACATATCCTATATATGTATTACTGTCCTATCAATTTCAACATGGAAACTTGAATACAATCAGGAATCCAGCTAACAAATATTATACTTGAAACAATGGAGAGCATAATGTATAGACAGGAAAAAGACCTACATATCTTAAATAGAATTCTCTACATGTAAAAATGTATTGCAGCTCCTTATTTTCTCTCTAACACTATTTTCCCTATAATATGCATACCAATTATTTTCCAACTCATATCTACTTTTCTTAAACTTGTCTTCAAACCAATCCTGAACAAATACAGTGTGAAGAGAGTAGTAAAATATAAAGGAAGAATGGATGCACATAGATAAGATGCTCAGGAAGACCTAACAGTGTGAAGAGAGTTGTAAAATATAAAGGAAGAATGGATACACATAGATAAGATGCTCATGAAGACCTAAAGTCCAACCTGTATCAGGACAAAGTCTTTACGTGATAGACCAGCCTGC
>JAYMTF010000822.1:0-29593 GCA_036897485.1 Pelargonium nanum | reverse complement strand
GCAGGCATCATATTGGGTTTACAATAATAGTGCAGGTACTCAATTGGGCGTGATATTGAAGTCTAGGTACTAAATTGGGCGAAGTAACGAAATAAGTATCAAATTGGGTTTTCGAAAAAAGCCTGGGTACCGAAAAAACCTTTAACCCTTTACAAAATTTTGAAAGAAAAACGTTAGAAGAAATGTTTGTGTTTTGCACTGTCACAACACATATGAAATAATTTTTTAGTCATTGTTATTATTTTTTTGTTTCTATTAAGGACAAAAAGTTGATGGAATAATATAATATTATGGTGGACTGAGAGTGAGGTCTTTCTTTAGTTATCTACATTAGGGTCTTTGTATATTCCTTTTGTCATTTTGGTGTTGGTTGAGTTGAGGAGTGTGAATAGCTTAATTAATTAAAACTAATTATTACTAATTAATTTAGATTTGTAGATGCCATAATTAGCTGCACCGTTTCTCATGTGAAGTGAATTTAGCCAGCAGCAAGAAGCGCCAGAATATATGCATCAACGAGGATTGCTTTATTTGCAATAATTCATGTATAAAAATAATCAAATTTGGAAAATAAGTTGGAATTAAAAATGTATTACAATTTCAAGGTAATCTCCCATCCATAATTGATCAAGTTAGGATCATCTCTAAACAAATACAAACTATCTATTTGATTAGATGTGACCATCTCTAATCAGATGTGAGCATATATCACATAGTGCACGATATTCGATGACTTGATTACTTTTACAGTTGCACTATATTGAATTTGTCAACTCCCAAGTACAAATAAATCTTCAATCTTAGAGTATTTACTCGATTTATTTAAAATTACTCACACAAACGGAGAACGTGCTACTCGTTTGTTTCAGCGTATTGCTCTCACCTGATTTAAGCTTCTCACCCACTAGAATTTCACATACTACACCAATACACAATTAGAAAACATAATTACATACTGGAAAAGGAACACGATGAACAACTACTAATGACATATGAACTCTCATTTAGATTCTCTGATAGCTCATTCAGACTCAAACTCGTAAGATTCGTCATACCAAACTTTCCGACCTATTCGTTTAAACACCTAGTGCACTTTTATTTTCTTTTTTTCAACTTTTAACATTTCAACTCGTTCGTTAGTACCTCCGAGTCTTCCTTTCAATCACTGGGCTCCAACAACAATCATAATCACAATAGAGGTAGATTATCCCACTAAACATATCCATGGGGAGGGGTGAGGAGCCTTAACTGTGACTAAGACTCGACCCGGATTAAACCGGTGGTTTAAAAAAAAAAAAAAAAAAAAGGAGGTAGATTATGATATGATTGATTAAGGGTGGCCCAAAAATGTCTGTACATTTCCCTTCCCATGCTGCTTGAAATGGGATCACAACTTAAAAAGACAGAGAAAGGTCTAGTTATGTTTGTTGATTGCACTTATGTTATGTTTTGGAAATTGTAAATCACCAGGGTTGGAGTGAAACAGCCCACTGTAGAGGTTAGGTTCCAAAACCTAAAGGTTGAATCAGAGTGTGTAGTTGTCCAAGGCAAGCCCCTTCCCACCCTATGGAACACTTTCAAATCCATCTTCTCTGTGAGTTAACTCAACTACCTTCCTTATTTAGTACCAGTTACTTTCTTTTAGATAGTACTAATTAATTGTGCTTGATCTTCATTTAATTTGAGCAGGTGTTTGCAAAATTGTCATGCTGCAAATCTCAGAAAGCTAAGCTTAGCATCATTAATGGAGTCAGTGGCATTATCAAACCCTCAAGGTGGTAACATGGTGTGTTAATTATTATGTATGCACACAAGGTGTTTGATGAAATGACTGAATGAGTTTTGTTTCAGGATGACCCTTTTGCTTGGCCCACCTGGGTGTGGGAAGACCACCTTGCTGAAAGCCCTTGCCGGAGAGCTAGACAACTCTCTAAAGGTATCCGCCAATCGTATAATTTATGCTCGAAAGCCTTCATTTCATTACAATACTATCAAACTACAATACTAAAAGAGTACAAATCCATTGTAATCAGTACGAGGTTATGCTTGCATAAAATCTATCTGGCTGATGATAAAAAATGAAAAATAACAACTTAACTATCTGAACTGTGATCAATCTTTGTATGCTTGACGATACTTGTTCTGTTCAGGTCAAGGGAGAAATATATTACAACAGTTGCAAACTTGAAAACCTCATGGCACAGAAAACATCAGCCTACATAAGCCAATACGACCTGCATCTACCTGAGATGACAGTGCGAGAAACCATTGACTTCTCGGCTCGTTGTCAGGGTGTACAAAGCAGAACAGGTACTCTATGACTGCTCACTCGCACCCAATAGATTGGTTGTTAGCAGAGTGTAATCTGCAGCTAGATTTTGAAGTCACATTTGACTAACTTGCTTGTCGTCTTTCGAAGAGATCATGTTGGAAGTCAGTAGAAGGGAGAAGCAGGCCGGAATTATTCCAGAACCAGATATAGATACATATATGAAGGTATCCAACGACATATTACGTTTCTGGTGACTAATTTTAATTTATTCCCTGAATGACAAATTTTGAAAAATAAATGCCATTTTCTTACAGGCCACATCAATTAGTGGACTGGAAAAAACCATTCAAACAGATTACACTTTGAAGGTAATTTCTCATAAATGTCTAAAATATAATTGCTAGAAAGTGAAGAATGTGGGAAGGCTATGAATCCTTGGTCTTGCATACCAATAAGCTTTTGTTGTGATGTGCTACTTTATCTCATTCCAAACCTTTTACTGAATAGATCCTTGGCCTGGACATTTGTGCTGACACAATTGTTGGAGATGCCATGAGAAGAGGTATATCGGGAGGTCAGCAGAGAAGACTGGCAACAGGTTGGTAGTTTTACTTGGTTTCTCACAGTTAACTATCTTCTTAAGAGATTTCTATTTGATGCCAGTGTAGTCTCTCTCTCTCTCCATAGAAAATTACTAGTTCATAACATTTCATATTTCTCGTAAGCGAAGGAAAAGGATTTGATATTCCTTTTTGTTTTTTTCCTATCTAATAAATGGCTTCTTGTCTACTTCTTGTTCATCCCATATTATACAGAAATATTTACAATCTGGCACTCATCATATCATGGCCTCAACTGCAAAATGCTAATAAAATAGAAACAAAATTATACAGGCAAAGAATGTCAACATGGTCAATGCATTTTGCAACATAATAATCTCATATTACTGGAAATGCATAATTTTCTGAAAAATTAGGATTCTGTTGACTACTTACTTGAAGCTCTTAACCCGTTTCCCCTAATAATACCTCCTTTAACTTTATCTGATGCCCTGCTTCTATTAATATTCACTCCAAATAAAATAGATGACCAGTTTAGTATCAGCTACATAGGAAAAACTATATCAGTTAAGATATTCTAATCTGATATGTCAAAAAAGAAAAAAAGAAAAGCATGTTCTTATGCAACAATATGAGCAAATACATCTTTCATAAAGCTTTTTGTGAATTCTTTCTGGTAGGAGAGATGATTGTTGGTCCAAGAAGAGCCTTTTTCATGGATGAAATCTCAAATGGATTGGACAGTTCCACCACCTTTCAGATTATTACATGTCTTCAGCAATTGGTTCACATAACAGATGCAACTGCACTGATATCACTTCTTCAGCCGGCCCCTGAAACCTTTGAGCTTTTCGATGACATAATCTTATATGCAGAAGGGAAAATAGTATATCATGGCCCTCGAAGCTATATTATCAAGTTCTTTGAAAACTGCGGCTTCAAGTGCCCAAAAAGAAAGGGTGTTGCTGATTTCCTTCAAGAGGTACACAGTTCCTAATCTATCCAAAGCTTTCCTTTCTAGTCTATGCAACTTTTTGAATTTGATTAACTTTCTATGCTTACCTTTAATGTAAGCAGGTAATCTCCAGAAAGGACCAGCCGCAATATTGGTACAATAACAAGTTACCTTACCAATATGTTTCAGTCGATGAGTTCTCTGAGAAATTCAAGGCTTGTCCTATAGGACAACAGCTGCATGAGGAGCTCTCAAAGACGAATGATTACTCTCAGTCTGAGCAGAATGTTCTATCTCATAGCAAGTACTCTATTAGCAATTGGGAGTTATTCAAGGCTTGCTTGGACAGAGAAATTCTACTAATGAGACGAAATTCATCTCTTCACATATTCAGATTGGTTCAGGTAACTTATAATGTTTCACAAATAACTATCTCCTCCAAGTATTTCAAGACAAGGAATGAGACAGCTATATCCTTCATGCATTTTTTTTCTTATTTCAGCTCGTCATAACTGGAGTCATAGCGATGACAATATTCCTAGGCTCGAGGATGGAGATCAATTTAAAGGACGCAAATTATTATTTAGGATCAATGTTTTATGGGGCCCTTAGGATCCTGACAAATGGAATTGGAGAAACGATTATAACTGTTTCCAAACTTCCCGTTTTCTACCAACAAAGAGATTTTAATCTGTACCCTGCTTGGGCTTACTCTGTTCCATCATTTCTCTTAAAGATCCCACTTTCTCTGGTGGAGTCTTTTATTTGGACAGCCCTTACTTACTATGTTATGGGATATAGCCCAGAGGTAGAAAGGTGAGTATTGATGCTTCTGTCTCTCTCTCTCTCTCTCTCTCTCTCTCTCTTATCAATCATTGTATGAGTGTGTGTGCACGTGCACCTAACAATATCCAAATTTCATTTCATCCCTAAGTTCACCAATTTGGAATTATTGCCAGGTTTTTCTGTCAATTCCTTATATTTTTTGCTCTACATCAGACCGCTATTGCAATGTTTCGCTTCCTTGCATCAATTTGTCAAACTGAGGTGCTAGCAATATTCTGTGGTAGTGTTACTGTACTGGTAATGTTGTTATTCAGTGGATTCATCCTTCCACTATGTAAGGACCTCTAAAGCTCAATCTTATGATGGTTCCAAGAAGTGCTAATATGAATCTCATGTAACTTTTTTTTTTTTTTTTTTTAATTTTAAATTTAGCTTCTTTGCCTACATGGCTTAAGTGGGGCTTCTGGACCACCCCAGTGTCGTATGCTGCAATAGGTGTGTCAGTGAATGAATTCCTCGCTCCACGGTGGATGAAGGTATATTCAAAATGTTCCACCTAAAATGTTAAATATTCCAATAATTTTTTTGTGACGCTGAATATATAGTTGTAACCATACAGGTAACAACAGCTAACCAAACTATAGGACAAGAAACTTTATCGAACCATAGTCTGAACTTTGAAGGGTACTTCTATTGGGTATCGGTAGGGGCACTGTTTGGGTTAGCTATAGTATTCAACATTGGATTTACCTTAGCTCTGACTTTCTTGAACTGTAAGTTCCTTCTTGTTTGCTGCTTATCTGTCTTAACTCTTAAGTAGCTCAGGTACACAGTAAGCAGTCCATATCAATTGCTAAGTGCTAATCTGCATCCACTAATGATTTGTGTAAGGTTAGCTCCGGGAACATCAACAACTTTTGTCTCTCATGAAAAGCGAAGTGGCAAAAACTGTATACATGGGTCACAAAATGTTTATGAGTCACATCCTAGAGCATCCTTATCAAGAAAGGAAGATGAAGGAAGGAAAGGTAAGATGGTTGTTTCACTCTTCCTTTTCTCAATTGGATGCACTGTTATATAATGTCATCACTCATCAGTGCAGGCTACCTAAGTTTTAAGATTGATTTTTTTTTCATGATTGGAATATTTGACAAAACAGAAAGAATGGCCCTACACTTCGAGCCTTTGACATTAACATTTCAAAATATTCAGTATTCTGTTGATACTCCACAGGTAAATTACATAAGTCTAGAATAGACCCTCATAAGTTCTTGAAAGTTGAAAAGATAATTTCGGATGTGTTATGTTGCGTTTGAAAATGATTTTAATTCCAGGAGATGAGAAAACAAGGATTCCATGAAAAAGAACTCCAGCTTCTTCATGACATCACAGGAGCGTTTAGACCTGGTAAGCTTACGGCTTTGATGGGGGAAAGTGGAGCTGGAAAGACAACTCTCATGGATGTTCTTGCTGGAAGGAAAACTACTGGTTATATCAAAGGAACTATAAATGTTGGAGGTTCTCCTAAGATTCAAGAAACTTTTGCTAGGGTGTCAGGTTACTGTGAACAAAGTGACATACATTCTCCACAAATAACTGTGGAAGAATCAGTGATATTCTCAGCTTGGCTGCGACTACCTTCAGAAGTTGATGCCGATACAAGAGCAGTAAGATGCTTCTTACATATATAAACTCTGTTGCACGAACTTTATTTTGATATATTAAAGTACCTAAATTATAATATTACATTGCATGAGATGCAGCTGCCACTGGAAAAAAAAAACATTAGAGATACATTAAGTTATTGAAGCTGAATCTCATATAGTACCTAATATAGCCTCTAGCTGTATGTATATACTGCCAAACTTATTAAAACCACTAATTTGAGAATCAGTAACTTATAAGCACAGTTTTAAGTTCTAACATGATAAACCATACGTAACATGCTAACAAGGAAAGCCTTACTCTTTAAAGTTATAATGGAAAATTATCCCAACAGAACTAGTTCTGGATTCGTTAGATTTCAAAAATTGATTTCAAACATGTTGTGCAGGAATTTGTGAAGGATGTTCTTGAGCGAATTGAACTCGATGAAATTAAAGATTCTCTGGTTGGCATCCCAGGAAAAAGTGGTTTATCAAATGAGCAGCGGAAGCGACTAACCATAGCAGTGGAACTGGTTTCTAATCCTTCTATTATATTCATGGATGAACCCACATCTGGTCTAGATGCTAGAGCAGCTGCAATTGTCATGCGTGCTGTGAAGAATATCGTTGAAACGGGTAGAACAGTAGTTTGTACCATCCATCAGCCAAATATCGATATATTTGAGGCATTTGATGAGGTATGTACATTGATCCATCTATTATTAAACCAATACAAGAAAATAAAATGCATACGCTTTATGACACATATGACCAACTTGTTTTTCCTAATCCACCAATTGACATACTATACTATATCTTCAGCTCATTCTAATGAAAAAGGGAGGACAAATTGTCTACTCTGGACTATTGGGTGAACATTCAAGTAAACTTATACAATATTTTGAGGTAAGCTTGCTATAAGAACTTTAAATCCCTCGGGGAAAGCTTTTATTTTGATATTATCATTTACATGTTTACTATTCTAATGTCTTATTAATAGGGAATCCCTGGTGTACCAAGGATCAAAGAAAATTATAATCCAGCGACATGGATGCTGGAGATTACTAACACCCTGTCAGAAGCACAACTTGGTTTAGATTTTGCTCAAGTATACAAAGAGTCTCCTCTGTACCAGTAAGTGGAACATTCTCTTGGCTTTTATTTACTCCCTCCGTCCCAAAGTGAGTGTCCTGTTTGTCTTGCATTTTTGTCTCAAAATGAGAGTCCTCTTTCCTTTTTAGGAAGTTGGTTATGTATGAATTACCAATAGTATCCCTATAATAAGTTAGTAACCCTTAAGTTTCTTACAACACATGGTCATGGGGTTACAAGAAGAAATGTACAACACTAACTACCTTCTTAATTTTTCTCAAAATGGAAACCAAAAATTCATTATGGGATGAAGGGAGTATTATTTTATCTGTTAACCAAGAACTTCACATAAAATCCACAGGGACATGAAATTCCAAAATATGACAACTGACAAGTAGCCTAGAGATTTTTTTAGATTGCCCGACTTGGAATGTGGTATTCTTGTTGCCAAATTTGAACCAACATATGTTGGCTTGAGTGGAAGGGAATCCAGTTGCTTAAGGAAGAGATCTCAAGTACTTGTTGGCAAAAAATATTCTTGGGAGAGGTCCCCGCTTGTAGCGCTTGACAATAGCTCAAGGGATTAGTCTTTGGGTCCACTTAAGTATATCACAACCTATCACAAGATTTACAACAAATTTAGTAGAGAATCTGAAGAAATATACCATACCCTTTTCAAGGTCTATTGTCGGCTTTTATTCATGTATAATAGAATGCGCTTTGCTATGTAATTAGATGATTTTAGGAGCTTGATTACATATAGGCATGTAATGTCCTTCAAAGAAAATGACCTAAAAGGATATTCAAACCTTTTAATATTTGAGCAGGCATTGCTACCAACCTATTCTGTCATTTGGAATACATGTTCTACTTATCGAAACAGGATCACAAAACAGAGAAATGATGTATTTTCTGACCAATGTGGCTTACTTTATATATTTTGTTTGAAGGAGCAACATAATAATAATTGAGGAACTGGCTAAACCTCAAGCTGATTCAGAAGAATTGCATTTTCCTACCCTTTATCCGCAAAATTCATGGGAACAGTTTAAAGCATGCCTCTGGAAACAAAGTCTCTCTTATTGGAGAAGTCCAGCACACGTATTCACACGCTTGATGTTTGTAACCCTTACGTCGGTGCTCATCGCAGCTCTTATGTGGCGGAAAGGGAAGAAACTGTAAGTACTCACATGATGAATATAAATACAGTATATAAATAATGGATGAGTACACACACAGAATTTGATGCATTATATTACCAAGTGCTGATAAGTGTAGCCTACATGGTAATTGCAGCAACACACACACACAGACACACACATCATTGCATTTCGAAAAAGTTGTTAGATGCTACATCTGTTTCATAATAAATGTCGTTTTAATGTTTTTCACACAAATTAAGAAGGTATGTAAAATGACTTATTTAGCCTTGCATCGTTGTTTGTTCACTCATTAATTATTAGTAGTATTAGTGAAAAATATTGTATTTGGGAATATAGGGCTGACTGAAAAGTAGAGTGTCTTTTTATCTTTAAATTGTAGAATGACATTTATTTTTAAACAAATTTTGCTTGTTAGAATGACACTTATTATGAAACAGAGGTAGTATCATTTAAACAACAATACATGCTCCTTCCCCTCATTTGTCTATCTTGACCTTACTCCTCTTCTTCTTCCTTTTTTAAACAATTTGGTAAACTTGGTTAACACAATAGTTTTTTTTGGATTGCATGATCATGAAAGCACGGAGAGAACAATTTTTTTTACTAAAATTAATTTGTTTTTCCTTAGATCTGATGAGCAGGACCTGCTCAACATAATAGGATCAATATACATTGTGATGCAACTGTTTGGCGTAAACACATGTGCATCAGTTATTCCAGTTATAGCAACTGAACGCACAGTTCTCTATCGAGAGAAATTTGCTGGAATGTACTCTTCATGGGTATTCTCGTTTGCACAGGTTAGTACTCATCATGATTGTATCCTTCTCATCCGAGTTGTTGGGTTTCAGTAAATCACTGACCTTAACTACATCATTGTTACAGGTGGCCGTTGATGTTCCTTGTATACTCTTAGAAACGACACTGTTTGTTATCATTACATATCCTGCGATGGGGCTATATTGGTCAGCATACAAAGTAGTATGGTACTTCTATACAACACTCTGTCATTTTCTCTTCTACTCTTACTTTGGAATGCTTCTAGTGTCAATAAGCCCAAATGGAAAGATAGCTTCTATGCTGGGAACAGCCTGCTACACCCTTCTAAATCTGTTCTCAGGGTTCTTGATTCCTGAACCGGTAAGCTAACATTCTCCTCTTTTCTTCTATTTCTGTGTTTGAACATTACTTGATTGTTTGGCCGTTTACCATGGACAATGATCACATGGGAGTAGAAAAGCCACAAAAAAATGCATGCCTGCCATAAAAGAGCATTATCATACATCACATTGCCTAAGTGTAGGTTCTAAGCTTGACTCCATCACATTTCCTTGGGTCTAGATAATGGACTTCACATTCTTTCGATGTGGGACACATTGACAGGCAGGTCACTAGGCCCAAATCAAACCAACTCTGATACTATGTTCAACTACCCAAAAGTTTAAGCTGATAGGTGGAGGGTCCAACGTGTATATCAAGTGACAACGAATTTCACATTCTTTCGATGTGGGATACATTAACACAAACGAACAAGTAGTATCAAGATGTCTGACCTTCTTAGAAGTCCGGAAGGGTATTAATGCACGTAACCCATGTTATTGAGAAGTTAATTAGTATGGTTTCATAAGGGCGACACAAACAAGATTTATACGTCCCATTGTCTAGCCCTGCTTGGTGTTTACGAGTATGACACCCACAAACTGCATTACATTTAGGATTTTTCAAATTCTTTCAAGAGGGATCTATTGATAGAAATAGAAGCAGAGATCAAATGTTCATGTTTAATGTGAAGTTTGGTTTGGTTGCAGGCTATTCCAAAATGGTGGGTTTGGTTATACTGGATTTCACCAACATCATGGTCCCTACGAGGCATCATTGTATCGCAATATGGTGACATTAAAACAGAAATAACAGCATTTGGAGTGAAAAGATCTGTTGATTCTTTTTTGGGAGACTATTTTGGATTTCACCACAATCAATTACCTCTTGTGGCTGCTGTTCTTCTCATCTTTCCGGTCTTAGTCGCTTCTCTTTTTGCATTTTCTGTGCAGAAACTTAACTTTCAAAGAAGGTGAGAGGGATGAGAAATGTATAAGAAATGACAGTTTGAGGGTATCAATTTTTTCTAAACATAATACACACACACAAGTTCTTTACTTCCTGAAATGTATAAGAAATGAATTTTGGGGAAGTTTTGTTTTAAACTATGTTACCAGAAATTGCTACTCTAGTATAGTACGTTTCTAGAATGTGGAATATTGTTGATTCAAACAGGGAAATCTTGTTCTCGTCGTAAAATTATTGCAGAACATTTAACATATTTTTCCCGAGCAAAACCACATTCTCGTGTTACAGTTACTGTGTTATAGATTGAGAATTATTCATTTAATTATGTTATTGCTAAATATTTTATGTGGATAATTTTAGATTTCATAAATATATTTAATTTATCAAATAAGTATTTCACATTTATATTAAATGTATTCGATTCATTGCAAAGAAATCTACCTCCAACATTTCAAACTCTAATGCCCTAGTATTTCACGTTTCTGTTTCTATTCTATGTAAGCATTCTGAGATATAAGTAACTTAGGTTTCAAATTGTTCCTACAGTCAATTATTGCTCTTATGAAATATGAGTGGAAAGAGAGTAGATTGGTTCATGTGCTCTCATGCATGCGTTTTCTCATGTGTGCTGATGTGATGTCTGATCTTACCATTAATTTCAGACTCACTTTTCAACTTGTAGTAATAGAAGAACAATGAAGTTCTATCATCAAGTTGCCCAAAGAGCCTTGATGCTCTATCCCTCCCCTCTGCATGACTATCAATTCATGTAATACGACACGAAATTAGCATATTTGGTCTCACAAATTTTATAATCGTGTCGTATTCGTGATGAACTTTTAATACACCGACGCACGTGTGATTAGTCGTGATGTGACTTGCAAGACACACACAACACGCATACTTAAGGGTATGATTGTAAGATTATTCTAGTAACATGTTGTACATGTTTGATCATACGTGTCAAGCCAAACATGGATAATGTCGAGTCAAACATGGAAGTTGTATCGTACATAAAGTGTTGGGCCGTGTTCGTTCGTGTTCATAAACATGTCGTATTTGTGTTCGACTGTTCAACGCGGTTACTAAACGTCACGACACAAATGCACGAACCGACATCTCTAAGTGTTATTATATAAACCGCCACCTCACCACAATTCAAATTTATAGCGCCAAAACTAACTTGCTGAACATAAATCTATAAGCAACCCATTATTTTGATAAATAAAATATAAAAAACAAAGCTTGTTACTAAAGCTACCTCCTCTGGAAGTTGAATTTTCCAATACAGAATACAAAAAGAGAAGCAAAAATGAGAGGAAACATAAAAAGAACAAGAGCAACAACTGGTAAAAAGCTGTGATGAAACCCAAAGTAGTCCTCTAAAAAAGCAGCAACTGTTTTGGTTTCTTCACCAAAAACTGATATTTCCTTAGTCTCCAAATCTCCATACTGTGAAGTCAGCATACCATTTAGTGTCCAAGATGTTGGACTCACATAATACAACCAAACCCACCATTTCGGAATTCGCTGCACGAATCAAAACAATCACTAAATGTCGAAACAAACATACTAAACCGATGAACTTTAGATTGCAAGTGGCTTACTGGTTTTGGTATAATGAACCCGGAAAACAAATTCAGCATTGTGTAGAACGAAGAGGCCAAAATGGAAGCCACTTGAACGTTTGGTGTTAGTGCAACCAACAACATTCCGAGGTAGTTGAAGTATAGCAGTGCAGTGAACATACCGTAGAATGACCAGAAAATCTTGTAGGTTGACAATTCGTACCCGATCATAGGGTACGTGATGATCACGTAAAGAATCGCCTGAGTGAACAAGTAGGGGACCTCAACGAGCACCTGTGGAGATAAATTCATGTTTAAAACTTGATCATATATATACACGCAAAAAATATATACTCCCTCTGTCCCAAAATGAGTGAAGATATTAACTAACTTGTTATAAGGATACTATTCGGTATTCACAATTCATGTATAACTAACTTACTAAATAAGCAAAGAGACTCGTTTTGGGACAAAAATTCAAGTAAAACATTACACTCATCCTAGGACGGAAGGAGTATCAGTTAAGAATCAATTGCCTGTGCAAGTGAATAGGCCCACGAAGAGTACATTCCAGCAAATCTTTCCCGGTACAAGACAGAGCGCTCTGTTGAAACGAATGGTAGAACAGTCGAGCAATTGTTTATGCCAAATAAGATTATCGCGCAGAACATTGAACCAAGTATGGTGAACAAGTCTTGTTGTGTATCTCTGCACGCAATAAAATGTGAAACAAGTTAGATGACAGTTTTTGAATGTAGCATTTCTTAGCACAATACACGTACCAGAAAATAAGCATATATGTATGTATTGACTAACATTTTTTTGCCTTGCTTCCAGAACAGCAAACCGAGCAGAAGTGATGAGGCACACATATAAACGATGCGTGTTAAATTGTACGAAGGACTTCTCCAGTAGGACAAATGTTGTTTCCACAAGCATGCTTTGAACTGCTCCCAACCATTCTGAGGAAAACGGGTAGGGAAATACAAGTCCTTTGAGCCCGGATGTGCTGAGCTCAACTGTTTAACCAAATGCTTGTTCTCTCTGCGCGCAGCACCATGATCAAAGGTCAAATACTTGCAAAACCTCTTCCAAGACACAAATACATTTTTACATGTATATGCTCTTCATTTTGTAGTGACTATATTGCTTAAATGAGATAGTAAACAATGGTTGTTTTGCTTACTCAAACAAAGCAGATGCCTTGTATATTTGTGCAAAATCCACGCCAAGATCAGTTTCTGCAGATTTTGAAGTGACCTCTAGCATCCATGTTGCTGGATTGTAATTATCTCTAATCTTGACCACCCCAGGAATGCTCTATTGCAGAGAGGCGTGAATGTAGAGAGAATCAGCGTTTTTTTTGTTGTAAATATATAGAAACAGATGAGGAAAATAAATAAATAAACATTGATTTTGTAATAAACCACGTAACAATCTAACCTCAAAATACTCGATCACTCTACTTGCATGATGACCCAGTGGCCCGGAATAAATTATGCGCCCTCCAGCTTTCATCAGAATCAACTGCATCCAGTCAGAGAAAAAAGGTATCAAAACTGTATGGTTACTAGTAGCAGTGTTGTATCCATGTATCCTAATGTAAATATTACAAGCAAAAATGCAGACAAACAGGTTCATATTTTTGAGTCCATGTCGGGTTGTGAGTTACATAACACACGTACCTCGTCAAAGGCCTCAAAAATGTCAATACTAGGTTGATGGATGGTGCAAACTACTGTCCGACCAGTTTGAACAACATTCTTCACTGCTCTCATGACGACTGCAGCTGCCCTTGCATCTAAACCCGACGTAGGTTCATCCATGAATATTATAGATGGATTGGCAACAAGTTCTACAGCTATTGTCACCCGTTTGCATTGCTCCGTTGACAAACCACTAACACCTGGTATGCCTACTAAACAATCTTTAATCCCACCTAGCTCAATAGTTTCAAGAACTTCATTCACAAATTCCTGCAGAAAGACGGTGAATTTCATGAATCTCAGAGATCCCGATACAAGATACGTAAAATTGAAGTATTAGCTTACAGTTCTCGTAGTAGAACCAATGTCAGAAGGGAGTCGCAGCCAAGCAGAATAGACTACTGATTCCTCAACAGTTATTAGTGGTGAATGTATGTCAAATTGTTCACAATAACCCGATATCCTAGCAAATGTATCTTGAACCTTTGGGTATCCACCAATTCTAATTTCACCTTCAATAGTCCCGCCGGTTTTCCTTCCAGCAAGAACATCCATCAGAGTTGTTTTACCAGCTCCACTAACACCCATCAGTGCTGTCAGAACACCAGGCCTGAATGAACCTGTGATATCACAAAGAAGCTGGAGCTTCTTCTGGGTAAAACCTCGCTTTCTCATTTCCTGATGGCAACAGAAAGATCACAATGAATCAATCTCAACTGATATCAGTCACTTTTGGATGTTATGTAAAAGCAGATTTTGTGTAATTACCAAGGGGGTGTCAACATAGTATTGCACATCCCGAAATGTCATTGTTAAGGGCTCGAAAGGTAAAACCATGTTTCCTACAAAACCAAGTGCTCACATATTTCAGAAAATCTGCAAAGAATTATAACTTGATATGTACGCTAAGATAAGAACAGAACTCACCATTTTTAGATTCTACAACAGTATTAGGAGTACCAGAAGAAGCTTTTCTTTCAATGTTCAAACCATTTCTGCTATCTTTTTCTCCATCTATTTGAGACAACTTCTCGTAAGAAATAATAGCACGAGACTTTCCTGGAGCTGCAAGTGTGTTACAGTAAAAGCTGTATGAACAATCTTTTCTTTGTTTTCGTAAATAGGCCTATTAATTAACAGAAAGGCGGACATACATACGTTTCAAGAAAGTGAGAGCCAAGGTGAAACCAATGTTGAAAAGTAAAGTGAACCCGAACAATGCAGCAATTGATATCCAATAAAAGTAACCATGGAAGTTTAAGCCGCGACTTTCCAATGTCTGTTGCCCTATAGTTGTGTTTGACGAACCCACCTATTAAGGGTAAGGAAATTGTAAGTGAAGGCTCTCTAGCAATGTAGTATATTCCACTCAAGGAACCCAAGTTTAGCAAACACCAATATATATTGGAAACGTTACATACCACTTTTCCCCAACGAGGAGCTAGGAATTCATTTAGCGATAAGCCTATCTCCCCATATGTCAATGGAGATATCCAAAATCCCCACTCCAACCAAGAAGGCATAGAAGCTGCAGCAAGAAAGGCTAATAAATAAGAAATCATCTGAGGATTTTGTAAAGATAAGAATGCAAGAAAAGCCATGAGAACCTTACATTTAGGAATCACAAAGCCACCAAACAAGAGAACAGATAATATAGCCAGACTCCCAACTGTCATAGAAGCAACCACAGTTTGGCAAGCCGAGGCAATAAAACGAAACATGGAGATTGATGTAAGGTGCATAGCAAATAGTAGAAGAAAGTGGCAGAAGAACCTAACAAGCACAAAAAACAGATAAAAGATTACAGATAACTGTGATAACGATATATACCAAATAACCAAAATCTAAACACATCTTAATATGTTCATTTACAAGTCAAATAACTATTTAAAATTTTCCTAGTGAGACTCTCAGTATAAAGAGACTATGAGTTGGATTGCAACATGGCATAGTTTTCATGTGTTGTAAACAGTTAAACATTCCATTTGTTGCTCACCTTCCAATCTCAGGGCTGTAACCAATGACGTAGTAAGTAAGAACTGTCCACACGAAAGCTTCCAAAAGTGAAAGTGGAAGCTTTAGGATAGTGGCTGGGATGGCATAGGCCCAAGCTGGATAAAAGCACAACTCCCTTTGTTTGTAGAAAACTGCAATCCGCGAGACAGTCATGGATAGTTCAGGAAACCCATCAACAAGAAGTATGAGAAGTGAATAGAACAAAGAACCCATATAATAATTTGCATGGGTGACATCAACAGCCATTTGAGTTCGTAGGAAAACAGTCATGGCGATTGTGGCAATGATGACAAGCTGCAATAAGGAAGAACACGCACACACAAAAATGCATCCAATAAGAGCATTGAAAATAAACTGTTAATCATTGCTTAAACAGCCAAATTTGAATTTTGAAGCTACCTGTGTCGACTTAAACACATATATAAAAGAATTTCTCTTCATCAAAAGAAACTCCCTCATTGAGCAGGCTTTAAGCAGCTCCCATTTCGTTAACGAGTACTTTTCAAAAGACAGTGCATCCTTGTGGCTGTGAGAATCATCAAATGGCTTTGAGAGCTCTGCATCCAGCTTTTGGCCAAGATGGCATTCCTTGAATTTCTTAATGAACTGGTCGACAGAAACATAACTGTAAGGCTGTTTGGTGTGGTACCAAAACTGCGCCTGATCTTTTCTAGAGATTACCTGAAAATAAATATATAATTATGTCAATCATCTGACCATCAATGACAATGAATAGAAGGAAATACTATGAAACATATGAATCCACCTCCTGAAGGAAGTCAGCAGCTCCTTTCCTTTGTGGACATCTAAATCCACAGTCCTCGAAGAAGTTGAGAATATCAGAGCGTGGTCCTTGATACACGATTTTCCCTTCAGCCATCAACATAATGTCATCGAAAAGAGAAAAGGTCTCAGGTGCAGGCTGGAGGAGTGAAATAAGTGCAGTAGCATCTGTGATATGCACCAAATGCTGAAGGCAGGAAACAATCTGATAAGTGGTGGAACTGTCTAAGCCATTTGATATTTCATCCATGAAAAGGGCTTTTGTTGGTCCTACAATCATCTCTCCTGAATAACACAACCAGGGAATATGTTTTAAAAAAACACTAATGATTATTCAAGTCAACCTCTTGAGATTGAAATTCACCACAGTTTCATCACTGAAACTTTCATCAAAGAGCAACTTGACACAAATGGCCAAACGTCAGCATCTACAAAATTTCTCTATTTATAATACCTGTAGTCAATCGTTTCTTCTGGCCACCTGAAACACCTCGTCTCATGGCATCCCCAACCATTGTGTCGGAACAGATATCAAGTCCAAGGATCTGGAAAGAAGGAACAGTTACTAAAAACACTACATATATAAAATTATGCTTCTAAGGATAACTTATTAAGAAGCAATACAACCTTCAGAATATAGTCAGTCTGAAGGTTACTCTCCAGTCCTTGTACTGATATTGCCTGTTAAAATGATACACTTAAAACCTTAGTTGCAAACAAGCAGAGGAATGTAAGGAAGAGTAGAATGCAGAACAGTTGGATGCTTGATCTGAGCGTGACAACTTACATGAGAAATGGCCCTAACTATGGATGACTGACCAAAAATTTAGCATTGGAAGGTTAAATGAATAATTAAATGGCTACATGTTGGAATAATCAAATCAAACCATGGCAACCAAGATGAGAAATCTGCACTTGCTATTCACAATGCATTAAAGATTAAACTTAGATTAATGCCATAGCATATATGTTCATTCTTCTTATGCATAGCCTATTTGCTAAACATATTAAGGAACCTTGTGAAGATAGAAAGAATTTCAAGAATGATAAACTGTCACCTTCATGTAAGCATCTACATCAGGATCTGGGACTATCCCTGCCTGCTTTTCTCTTCTACTTACTTCCATCATAATTTCTTTTGTCAAGAAGAACAAATACAAAACTAGTCATTAATATGAACTTGAGATGGCGATTAGTTGTGAAGCTCAGATAAAATTTCTCAGTTCAATCAAAGGAGGGCTTACCAGCTCGGCTTCCAACTCCTTGACAGCGTGCAGAGAAATCAAGTGTTTCCCTCACTGTCATCTCTGGAATGTGCAGATCATGTTGGCTTACATAAGCTGAGGTTTTCTGCGGAACAAACTCTTCTATTCCACATCCATTGTAAGATATTTCTCCTGCAACCTGCAGAAATAAAAAAATAAAAAAAAAATAGAGGAGTTATAGAGATATGTATATACGAGTAAAGAACTTTAAAAAATTAATTATATATAAAAAAAAAAGTAGCTGTGAGAAATGAACCAAAAGCCAAGGTTACAAGAAATTAGATATGGTATTAGACTGTTCATCATTACCGAAGATGAACTTTGACTATATGTCATTTTGAGGCAGTAGGGTTGTAATTGTAGTATTGTACTGCAGTAATGCTTATAGTAATAGCTTTTCAAGAGTTCTAAAGCTTCAGACTGTATCTTAAACAGCAATTTACAAACCTTAGAATTAAATTAACAATTTCCCTTTTCCAGCTTCTGAACTCGAGTCTACGTAATTGACACTGAGATGGTTTAACCCAGTTGACAATTTCTGAAACAACTCCCTTAGCTCACAGTCTAAGAAAACGCTACAACTTTTTTTAGGGGGTTCTATCATATGTTGAATCAGCCATGCTTGAATGAAATATTTCACTTGTTCGACTACAGAAGTTAAGTTGTCAAGTTACCTTAAGAGAATGGCTTAGTTTCCCAGATAATGCCAACAAAAACGTGGTTTTGCCACAACCTGGAGGACCAAGCAATAAAGTCATCCTGCAATATGACAAGCTCATGTTAGAGAACCAATTGGAGAGTGAACCTTTCATTAACAGTGGAACCTGAAATTTACTACCCTGTAACAAAAATTAGAAGACATAATACACAAAACTGAGGATTCATGTATTCCAACTGTTTCTTGACTAACTGGATAATTGAAAACCATACCTTCCCGGCTTGATGATGCTGCTGACATCATTGAGGATGCTTATCTTTGCTTCTTGTTTTGAACCTGTCAGCCTGGAAAAACCCTGTAGCAAACATGTAAGCTTCAATATAGTACACAACCAACAGAAACTGAGAATTCAGTTGTCAGTTAGTTATCCCTAGAATTAAATTATAGGCACTCACAGAAAACATGCTTTTTGAACTGTTCCATAAGGTAGGGAGAGGTTTGCCATGAACTACTTCACACTCTGCTTGCACACAAAGATTTTTACATCTTACTTCCACTGTAGGCAACTTTACACCAACTCTACAGAACAGAAATGAAACTGTATATTATTACTTGGTGTTGGTGCACAAAATAAGGATATGCTGACATGATCAAGAAAGTATAAATAATTGTGAACAATGACAGTGATGACAAAATTCATGTTTCTGTTGAATTATGCCTTAACATAAGAGTTCATGTAATATATATGGATACATCTCATGGAAGAATAAAGAAATTACTTGTCAATTCTTTTTCGCAGTTTCTGCAACAAACGAAGGCTGTCATTCTCAATATGCTTGATGAGCTTCTCTATGAACATATGCCGTTCTTGAGGTCCCAGTTTGCCAACGTTTGTGACTCGTTTCACTTTAACGTCTCCATTTCCATCGTCAACATACTTTTCATCAAACAAAGCTGTAGTGATTCGATCCATAGTGGGTAATCTCTGAACTGCATCCCACTGTAACTCGTATTCATTTTCACCATCACTATAATCTGCAGAATTCAGAGCCCTGAAACTCGACGCATGACTTCTGAATGAGGATCTTATGCTTCTTCCAAGCTCCGCCAACTCAATACGCACTGATTCTATCTCATCTGGTCCAGCCAGCAGCTGAGCCATTATTGGATGAACTAAAGAATTTCAAATTTGTAAAGATCATGAAGAAAAGAGAGCGGTATATATGGTAATGCAAATGATAAAGACTGGACATCCAGTTGCTATCATGAATGAGGTAATTCAATACGTCATTTAGTTATGTTGAGACAAGTAAATGAATCGTTGATCATGCTGTGCATATAGGTACAACTGAATCAACTAGAATATAAATTTTTTGTTATATTAACATGCCTACTTCCTTGTGCACAGATAAATGTTCAAACAGTTATAGAAAGAAAAAATACATGTACATTAAACAATTCAAACTGGCATGTTTCATTCATCTTACGCCATATATTTATATATATATATATATATATATATATAAACTGGTCTTGTTCTTGTACACATACATGTATTAATAAAAGAAAGGATACAAACTACTTTACATAAGAGTGACTGCCTCAGCCTGGACCATGGTTCATACTTTGTAGCTAATAATAGGTGTTTTCTAAGTTTTTTCTATATAGTTTACCCGCCTTCCTAATAATAGCCATTAACCAAACTTGTAGAGCTTTTAGTTTGAAGTGCAATATCATTCAAATAAAGAAAAATTCAAGTAATTAAGAAGCAGAAAAAAATATAAAAAAAATATCCCAAGGATGAGGTGATTGGTCCAACTCAAAAACAGACAGAAGTATTAGATTATGGCCAACTAGTATTGTTTAAGGGAATTAAATTTTATAATCAGGCAAGGCATTGACTTTCCAAAAGCTGGTTATATATGGTAATGGAATTGCCATCTTTCGTATTATATTAATTTACTTCAGAAACTTGTAACTAAAGATACCAGATAATCCCACAAACTAATAATCAAGTCCTAATTAGCCAAGAGTTATAATATACCCAATGCCTAAATCTGAAAGGAATCTGGGTGTGAATTCATCGAAATCATTTTTATTCCCTTTTTCTAGCTTCTTATTTTCGGTTTCTATTATATAACAAACTGATAGGCCAACATGAAACTGAAGGGAGGTGAGTTTCTGCAATCAAAATGAATTGAGTCGGATCGTAAAACAAAATGGTAGATTGATAGGTAGTTCCTAAACTGACCACCCAATGGACCTGACTGATTCCGAGAAAAAAAGTCATGCTTGATGGTATAAAAGTTGGTCAGCAGCTGCATGTGCAACTATCTCCTGGCATTTCTAAAGACACTTATTATTTAAGGCCAAATAAGATACAAATAATATGCCATATGATCATAGCATAAGAACAAAAGTGAATATTACAATGCATTAGGATTTCACAAGCTAGGAAGTGGCATACTATCATGTACAAAGACACATTACCATACCACAGAGCAGCAAAGATTGGCATTTGACTCAAAACAGAGCTATAAGCAGTTAGCGAAACCAGATTAAGATCTCCCCGAGTTTGTGGTTCTCATGGTTTGCCCGAGAGACCCACAGATGAGGAAGGATTGCCAAGGACCTATATAGCACCAGATAAAATATCACAAGACATTTCTTAAAGTAGTTCACAAAAGTGAATTTCACAAGAAGAAAAAAATGAAGTGAGAGAGAGAGATGGAGACCTTAATGCTGAGAAGCATATATTTAAGGTTAAAATGCCCACAACAGCTTTACACAATTGCCCAGAGTAAAAAAGAAATTCAATTTGTAGCTTCTATTTTGGGGATCCAAAGGCTCCAAGGGGCTTCAACTTCTCCATATAAACTATAAAGTTGTCAGCCAAACACATTCTAAATGACCAGACATTATATGGCTTCAAGTTCAACAAACAGAAGTAGAAAAAAACTGGAGTGGCATTTTAGAGATTCTTGGATAAGTTTCCTTCTAAACAGAAAGACCCATAAAGATTTCAGCAACTGCCACCAAGTAAACAATAAACCATATTGGAATCACCATACATTGTAAGATAAAGAAAGATAATAATAAAACTAACATGTTACCATAACCTACAAAATTCAAAACTTGAATGATAAGCACCTCTATAAGTACATCAACTATGTACAACCAACTATTGTATCAGAATGTTGTCCTTTAAATTTCAGAGATGACTTGTGGAATGTTACAGAACTTTACACGAGATACGCGGGCAGGATTGTGGCAACGAACATATGCAGCAATCCTTCAAAGCCAAAGCTTTAAATGCCGAAAATCATAAATCGATACTTTCACCAATAGACCACATTGTCACCCAAAAAGGAGAATAATAATCAGTTGCAGAAGCAGGCATTTAACAGATAAGCAGCTTTTCTCTGTGTTCTCAATCAACTAACTTCATTCCAATTGGTTCGTCATTTTTAGGACCATCAGCAATCATCTCCTTATCCTGCTCCAAATAGTAGATCTTGTCATTCATGCCTTCTTTTCTATATGCCTCCACCATGATAGAGTAGGTTGTGGAGTCTGGTGGACACTGCTTATCTTTCATTCGTTGGTAAACTCTCTCCATCTCCAACAAATCATCAGCCTTTGCACATGCAGATATAACTGCATTAAAAAATGAGGTATTCTCGGGTATCTCAAACTTCCCAGCTAACTGAACACTGCTAATCACCTTGTGGAAGAGCCCTGCATTTGCATATCCCCTAATAAGGCAACAGAATGTCTTTGTGTCTGCTTTCATACGCTCCTCACGCATCTGGTCAAATGTGTACTCCATCTGTTTTGCATCCCCAACATCGGCAAAAGCCTCAATCACATTATTGTAAGTTGATGTTGTCCATGGAAATTCAAGTTTACGCATGTACTCCATCACAGATGACATTTTATCATACATTCGTTTCTTTCCATATGCACCGATCAAGATATTGAAAGTACGTGTTTCTGGTTCAATTCCAAAATTACGAAACTTCTCGTACCATTTCTCCATCATCTCAATATGACCTTTGTTACCAAACACACTGAGGATAGTGTTCATTGTCCAAACATCAGGTTTGGATGACCTGCTCTCCAACATCCCTGATAACACCTTCTCCATCTGGTCATATTTCTCTGCCCTCCCATATCCGCTTAACACTATGTTTTGGGTGACTGTGTTTGGAGTAATTGACCTTACATCCATTTCTTCATACAGGGAAGCAACCAAATCGAAATGAGAAGCATCAATACATGCTTTAATCAAGATACTGTATGAGTAGACATCAGGCTGGCACCGAGGGAGGCTCTTCATTTGGTTAAGAATCGAGAATGCATCGTCAATGAGATTGCTCCGACAATAAGCCCCAAGTAAGGCAGTGTAAAGTGCAGCAGTAGGTTCACATCCTTCTTCAACCATCGTGTCAAAAAGGCGATGGGCACGTTGGGGTTGGCCACATCTGCCAAGCAGAACAAGGAGTTTCATGTATGTCCCTTCTTTTGGTTGATAAAAGGGCTGCTCTCTGAGCATTTCAAACACCTAAACATCCAAACAAACTACTGTCATCCTAATTGCTTCTAGGCATTAGTATAATAGTATCAGTAGTAATATCATTAAAATGGTTCTTTTAATGAGAATCCACTTCTTATTTGAGCTTCAGAGGCAGATTAAACCTTCAGTAGCTCTAGAGGTCACCAGTCTTTACTAATTCAACTTAAGCAATTAATTACTGAAACAAAACCCACATGAAAGCATTCAAATCAATCATTTAGGTGATTACAACACTACCCTTTATCCAAAACATCACAGAACTCAACCGTCATAATCAATTTTTACTCAAACAAATTGGGTTTCACTATATAGCAACAGCCCACACAAAAAGATGGAATTTTTAACCATCATTTTCAATTCACTACCAAAATGCAAAACACACAATTGGGATTTAGTGATAAGCAATAACCCGCCAAAAAATAAAGGTTTTTTCTTTAACAGAGAGAAGCTCGCCTTAATGGCATTAGTATAATACTATCAGTAGTAATATCATTAAAATGTTTCTTTTTCGGATGCATTTTCAATGAGAATCCACTTCTTAATTTAGCTTCAAAGGCAGATTAAACATTCAGTAGCTCTAGAGGTTACCAGTCTTCACTAATTCAACTTAAGCAATTAATTCCTAAAAACAAACCCACATGAAAGCATTCAACTGAAACACTACCCTTTATCCGAAACATCACAGAACTCAACCATCATAATCAATTTCTACTAAAACATATTGGGTTTCACTATATAGTGATAGCCCACAGAAAAAAGATGGAGTTTTTAACCATCATTTCCAATTCACAACCAAAATGCAAAACACACAATTAAGATTTAGTGATAAGCAAAAAAAAAAAAAAAACACTTTTTAGAAGCTCACCTCAAGGGCCTCGAGCCACTGCTTCTTCTGGATACGGTCGACCAGAGACTCAGTGACGGTGCAGACCCAAGCCTTGGAGTTGTCCCTGAGGTCCAGCTTCTTCTTGACATTTTTGATTGGCGGCTTCCTGGGCTGCGATTGCGTGCCAGACGTCCCCGGAAATTCTCCTTGCTTCCAGTGCCTCTTCTTCTCGACGACCGCAGATTTGGAAGAAGGATATGGCTTCGAAGGAGGATAAGATTTCGAAGAAGTATAAGATTTCGAAGGAGGATAAGATTTCGAAGAAGGACGAGATTTTGAAGGAGGATAAGACTTTGAAGAAGAAGAAGAAGAAGAAGAATAGGAATTGGACTTTCTTCTAGGGGTTGCAAATGCGCAGCGGATAAGACCTGAAAATGGACCGTTGGCTCTGCGTTTGGAGTTGAAGATTGTGGAATTGTCGCGACGAGGAAGAGGAGAGCCGAGGAGTGAAGAAGAGAGTGACAACGATATTGACGCCATGCTCGTTTCTCTGTGATGGTCGAACGATGAGTGACCGCTACGAATCAGAGTTCAGTGGTTTCAGTAGCGGCTATTTTTAAATGACGTTTTTGCCCTTGCTCTTTTCTTCTCTTTCACTTCTGCGTCCTGCATCTTTTTGTACGCACATGTACATTATAGAAGTAGGAGATAATGAAAAACCTCGTGTTGTAATTTGAGATCGTAAGAATAGCTCTCGAGTTTGATCCTGACCGAACGCACTTATGGGGAGAAATTTATGACTATTCGAAAAATATTGTTATATTTCAACTTCTTGCTAGCTATGGCTCAAATTGAGCTCGAGTCTAAATGGATTTGGCCAAAGATGTTCACATGTTTATCAAGTCATGTCTACATAAAGGTATAGATAAAAATTAACTCTACGAAGAGAACAAGAAAAATATGTATAGTCTAGAGCTGACAAAATAGACCCAATCCGCTGGGTCCCCGAAACTCAACTCGATTTTGACCGGTTCGGATATGAATTTATCAAGTCGAAAATGGGTCGGTGTCGGGTTGAATGCATTATAAAATTTCCGGGTCAGTATACCCGCAAACAATGCATTTATTACTAAAAGCCGAAACTTGACCCAACCAACCCTACAACCCTAAAGGCTAGATAATTCAGCATAATGTTCACTCCTTTGAGCTCCTGTAATATAAAGGAATCATAAAATAAAACAAAAAATATTCATGCACTCTAGCATGGACTCAGACATTATGTTTCAATTCAATTTCTTGAAATCCCAATCACAAAATTATCTTCTTTCTAGTTCAGAGCTTCATCTTCACAGTTCATACAAAGACCTATCAATGAAGAAAAAGAAAAGAAAAGAAAAGAAAAAATACCAGACACCTATACACACCCATGAGTTCATGACCCACCTACACAGAGACCACCAATGGTAGTGGCAATGGCAGATTCATCTCTCAACAATGCTGCTTTCTTGCAGAGACTAATTTCTTCACCAAAATTTACATGTAGAATTCAAAAACCAGAATACGAAAAATAAAATACTATGGCTCTACAATTCTTCTCTACTCTGGGACCTTGATCTCAACAAAGGCATGCAGGACAGACCCAAGGATTCGAAAGGTCGAAAGAATGTCTCGGTTT
Source organism: Pelargonium nanum (assembly GCA_036897485.1). Classification (NCBI taxonomy): domain Eukaryota; kingdom Viridiplantae; phylum Streptophyta; class Magnoliopsida; order Geraniales; family Geraniaceae; genus Pelargonium; species Pelargonium nanum. The sequence continues at coordinate 3,979 of JAYMTF010000822.1, read as the reverse complement.
ATGTAAATGGCCTCGCCTCATGACTTAGAATCTTGATTGTCACTCTTATCCGTGTCGTAGCTTTCCTTCGGAGATTCAGCCTCCGTGATCCCAGCATGGCTCCTCCGTCGCCTTCGATCCTGAATATATACAAACAACAAGAAAGATCATTCAAGTGTCCGTACAAAAAAAAAGTTGCATATATTCTAGCTAGATTGATGCTTCTGGCAGATTGGTTTGAATTATGCATATGATACTGCACAATAAGAACTGAGTTTCATATTTAATTTCAGTACCGATTCCAGACAAAGTTGTGCTGTTTGAGACTTAAGAGAGTTAGGAATCAAACCTCTCGAGGTATCGGGTATTCCTCTGATTCAAGCATACGTGCAACTTGACTCATCTTTGGTCGTTTCTCGGAATCTGGATCAACGCACCGCAATGCAGTCAAAAGGGCTCGTTTGAGGGCACTTGTTGATGGCTTAGTCTCAATGTTTGGATCCACCACCTCTTCAGTGCGTCTGTTTGCAACCATCGTCTTTAGCCATTCAACCAAATTCACCTGCAAGAATCTCACAAACAGGATCATGTCAAAACAACTATTCACAAATAGGTCCCGATTCAGTCCTTAGCACTGAGATTACACGCAAAAAATTTAAAAACATAACTGATAAAACCTAATATGATTGCGGGGCGAGAGAGGGATTTGAATGAAAAAAGAAAACACCTACCACTAACTGCTTCTCCACAAATACATGCACAAAGAGTTAAACTTCAGCAGAAAAAAGAAAATACTGCATACCTCTTCTGCTGGACGACCATAATTTACTGGATCTCTTCCGGTAATTGCTTCCAAAATCACGACCCCAAAACTATAGACATCACTTTTCTCATTTAGAAGGCCAGAATTGGCATATTCTGGAGCTACGTATCTGAAAACATCACGGAAGGAGTGCAAGAAAGCGTGATTATTCATCACCAATATAAACTAATAGTTCTACTGTATAATTAATTCATGAAACAAAAGCAAGAACAGGACGGGGGTGATAAGTGATGGTATAACAAAATTTGCCGCCGGGAAAACTACTAACCCAAAGGTACCCATGACTCTCGTAGTAATGTGACTTTTTCCGGCTCCCAGCAATTTCGCTAGACCAAAATCAGATATTTTAGCGTTGAACTCTTCATCAATTAATATATTGCTGGACTTGATGTCTCGATGGACCACTTTTGGTTCAATTGCCTCGTGCAAATAAGCTAAGCTGCAATACCCAAACATTTGTCACAATAAGAAGGAACAGAAGACAATTGCAAGCCGTCCAAATCATGATGTGGGTAAACTTACGCCTTAGAGGTGCCAAGGAGAACCTTCATCCGAGCTTCCCACGTAAGATATCCGTGCTGTCGCATAGCTCCATGGAGCCATTGCTCTAAATTGCCATTGCTGACATACTCATATATCAACAACCTGCATAAAAAAGGGAAATTGAGAGTTGAATAAACATGCCTCAGATATTGTATTGCATTAAGTCCCTAACACAATCAGTTCACAATAAATTACGATTAATAAAAACATATACCATATCAGAAATTTAAATGGCGATAATGCATGCAAACACATTCAATGCACAGTAAAACAGGATAATTCATCATAGTGCAAACAAGCTGTCACTCTTAGAACGGTATAAGACCATAGAGATATCAGTGTAATAAAATAGTACTACCGAGTAAATATATTAACTGTACTATATTGTACTCCCGAGTAGTGACTAGCTACAATATGAGTAACTTTATATAATTTTTTTCCTTTTTTCAAGAGGGGCCGAGCGAATGTAGAACCCTACAGCCACAAATTACGACTTAAAATGTAGACTCTACCACTTGGGCGGATCTTAAGCCAACTTCTTTAAGAAGCTCAATGGAGATCACGTGTCTAGGCCTTCTTGATCACCCATAGATTCCGTCCAGGAAAGTCACTCTTTTACAAAGAAGTAACTTCATGAGATGCTATTCATAGTCAGTCACTATATTGCAAAAAAGCCTAATTAGAGGCCAATACACTCATGTCCTCCAAGGACCACACAATGAGACAGTATATAGTACCTGTGGGTTCCTTCAATGCAGTACCCTAGTAGCCGGACTAAATTTTTATGTCGCACATGACCAATAGCCTCAACCTCAACTCTGAACTCCTTTTCTGCTTGTCCTCTACAAAGAAAAATGTTTAAAGATAAATATATGCTTAAAAGTTGTATAGGGCGTACTGAACGGAATAAATCATTAAATGACATAATCAACTTACAGATTGTTGAGGAGCTTCTTAACAGCCACTGAAGTGCCATTGATAAGACGACCTCGATAAACAACCCCATATCCACCCTCACCAATAACATTTTCTTTTGAAAACCGGCTTGTTGCGAGTTCTAGATCTCTTAATGTAAACCAGTGACCCCAACCAAGATGAGAAAACTCAGGCAGACCAGATAGAGGTGAAGGGGCAGTAATAGGATGCGAAGAAGCCCGGTACACTGAAGCTTTCCCACTACCTCCCTCTTCCACTGATTGAGATCCAACACACTCTTTATCTACCTGAGTAAATGAGTCTGACTGACTGCTATTATCTCCATTTTTCATGTGGATCAAAACCTTCTCCGGTTCTCTGTCACTGAACTTATCGTTGAGATTGAGGACACCATCATGAGATGCAAAGTTATTTGCAGAAGCTTGGTCCACCCTGATCTCTTTAATTTCCTTCGAATCTGTTGGGATTTGGCTAAGGGGAAGCATGGTATGAGCTCTTCTGGATTTCTTTCTTTTAGAAAGGCATAAGGAGAGCACCACAAGAATAATGACAATAAACAAGCAGACAAGGATCGCAATTAATTCCCAAACCTCAAGACCAAGAACTTTCTTGGACAATCCTGCGGTAAGACTTGATGCCATTTTGGCAACTGCAAAAACGTCTGCAAATGGAAAACAAAACACTTGAATTTGTGCAATATTATGTTCTAAGTAAGGAAATTTCACATAATCGCATTCCTAAAATGAAATGATCTGTTCTTGTTTGCTAATATGCACCTCCTATGCATTAACATTCATATAAAAATTGAAACTAATATTATAGATATAGAACTGATATCTATTAAGTTCCAAACAAAATTCACCTCCAAAAATTTTAAGCAAAATATTTAACTTTTTTCTTCTGCCTTATAATAAGGCAAATTAAAACAGAGAACACATCAAAAGATCAAATGCAGACTCATCTACTACAAAACATAGATGAAGTTGGAAGCACGATTAGAGGTAGAGAACATATAAATATAAGATTATATTTATCATGCCAACCCAACCCACTTAATTATAGATTACAACTATCCAAATAACAACACCTGTACATCCAACAAATACATTTCAGAGATCCTTTGACTTGTCATGCTCCCAACAAAGATTGGAACTTTCAATCTTAAGAGTGAAGAATAACAATGCAAACGCCTCTAATATGACTATTTTGCATAGTACAGTATTAAATCAATCACCAAAAAGAGTCCTGAGGTTTACAATTCTAGAACACAAACAACAATGGTTGCATTTTCTACCCATTCCTCCATTTTCTCAGCAGCCAAACAAAAGCTAATCGAATACAATTTGAGGTTAAAAATAAAAATCAAAGAGCAAAGAATTGGAAAGGCTTTTGAGGGAATACCTCTCCCAAAAACTAAAACTGAACCGTCTTCTCCACACGAGCCAATCTCAAATCCTAGATCTCTATATTAGAAGAAACCCAGAACCCATTTGGGAATGAACCCATCACCACAGAATCAAATCGAACCCATTGTCAAAATCATAAATTTGAATGATTCTCCATCTAGGTTTTTCCAATTGAGCAAAATGAGTGATCTGGGTGTCCTCAAAAATGGAGCTTTTTCTGAGACACCCTTGTTGAAAACCCTAAGCAAGGTCACAGAAACAGCTCAATCACAGAGCTTTTGTGCTGGTGGAG
>JAYMTF010000821.1:0-29611 GCA_036897485.1 Pelargonium nanum | reverse complement strand
AGGGTAATATGGGAAAAACAATAATATAATAACCTAAAAATAGAAACAGGACACTCATTTTAAGACAAAAAATTTAGACAAACAGGACACTCATTTTGGGACAGAGGGAGTATATACTTTTTGCCACTAATGTATACTTTTAATAAATGTACTAATTCATTTTCCATAACATTTTTTGAAGGTGTTTACTATTAATTGACTCAACTCAAGATGCATTGCTTAGAATGGTTCATTTCCCTCTTAATATGTGTTTGTCTCATCTTATTTAGTCATTTAGTTTGAGAAAATTAAAATATTTGTATTTATAATATTTCTAGCTTCTAATTTCTCCAAAATTTATAAGTTGTTGTGAAACTATATATATATAAACATAGTTTATGACGTGAAGTCCACAATGTACATGTGTTGACATGTTCATTAGACATAGAGTAAACTAAATATGATTTGATTTATATTTTTATTCTCTCTATATAAATATATTTTTTACTCAACAATATTAAAAAACATTCTAGAAAGAGGAGTTAGACCAAAAATAAAGATAACAACCAAACAAAACATTCTCTACAAGAAAGAGTTAATAAAGAACAACCAAAACAAAAATCTAGGTGCATACACTTGCAAGTTACTACTAGTTTATATAAAAAATCTTATTGTGCTAATTCAAATAATAAAAAATAATACATGTAAATAAATTCAACTCACATGACACATCCATCTTTATAAATTTATTAAATATTAAATGATTTTACTTTTCCTAAACTTGACAAAATTTTGATTTTAGCACATGTCCATAAATCTTGTTTGTTTTGATCTTTGAATTTCAAAACAAACAAAATTTGAGATTAGAGTCTAAAGTTAAAATTACGTCAAATTCAGAAAGACAAAACTATTTAACTCATACATGATGATTTGATAATTTGCTGAGGTGGCGGTTGTTTACATGATATAACACATTACATGAGTGAGAATAAAATATAAAATGACAGTCCAAATATCAAAACAAATGAGATTTTATGGGGTAAAGTCAATTTTTTGTTTTCATTTATTAAAGCGTAACAATTCATTATATTTGAATTAATTAATTGTTTTTATCAAATAAACTTGGATTTTGATATAAACAACCTCACCTCTATTTTCATTTACCAAACAACCCATCTATTTTTATTATTACAGAAAAAAATAAAAATTTAAATTTTCATATAATAGAAAAATAAAGAAAATAAATATATTAAAAAATAGGTTCATGAAAAATACATGTCCATAATAGCATATAAGAAGGAGAGAGCCTAACAGCTCCAGAGAAAAAACACAGTCCAATTTACGCAGAGTCAGTTCACAGTTGAGACTCTGTATCCTAAACCTCTCTCCCACGGTGGCGCCACCCTCCTCCGCCATGGATGAGCCCTTGCTGCTCTCCTCCAACGGCTCCGTCGAAGTCGACGCCGCCGCCGACTACGCTCCGGCCGCCACCTTCTCGGAGGTCAAGTCCATTTTCTGGGTCGAGACCGTCAAGATGTGGAAAATCGCCGGTCCGGTGGCTTTCCAGATTATTTGCCAGTACGGCACCAACTCCGTCACCAACATCTTCGTCGGACACATCAGCGAGATTGATCTCTCTGCTGTTGCCATCGCTCTCTCTGTCATTGGGACTTTCTCTTTCGGCTTCATGGTTTCTTTCTCTATCTCTCAGTCTCTGCAAATTTGAAAAAAAATCAGTTTTTGCTAAGAACCCATGTTTTGGATGGTTTGTTTTTTGAGTTTTTAATTGGTTTTTGTTCATGGGTTTGAGCTCAAATCCCCAAATTTTGATTTGGGTATATAATAGTTTTAGAGATTTTTTTTTGGGCACTGAAATGTTGGTATTTGAACTTTGGAGTTACCAATTTAAGCTGATGCAGTGTTGGATATTATTTTTTGGTTTTATTATTATGTCAAGAATCTATGTTTTGATGACTCTTTTTGTTCCTGTTCATTTATGCTCTGTTCTGTGCTGAAACAGAGTACTGGCTAAGGAATATTTATTTTATTTTGGTGGAGTCAGTGAATGAACAGTGATCCAGATGATTTTCAAAACCCAAATTTTGATTTTAAAATTTTCTGTTTCTGAAATGGATCACAGTCACTTTGGTTGAGTCAGGTATGCTCTGGTTTGTGCTGAAACAGAGTGTGCTAAGTAAAAACAGAAAAGGAGAGATTTTTATTTTTTTCATTTTTTGAAATTTGTTCATATGTTTGGTATGGAAATGCTAAAATAATATAGACCCAAAAGATGGAATTTAAAACCCAATTTAGGGTTTAGCTTTGTAACCACATTGATAATATGCAAAATTGCAACTTGAGTCATATTTGCTCTGTTTTGAGCTTAAACAGAGTGTGCTAAGGCCAGAAAGAGATTTTTTTCCCATTTTTATGAAGTTTCTATAAATATATATATGTGGATATGGTAAAATAATAAACCAAAAGATGGGTTTCAAAAACCCAATTTAGGGTTTATCTTGTTTTTGCTTTTTTTACTCATTTTTACCCAAATTTATCCATTTCCTAACTACATTGTGTTATGCAAAATTGCAGCTTGGTATGGGAAGTGCACTAGAGACCCTATGTGGCCAAGCTTTTGGAGCCGGAAAAGTCTACTTGCTTGGTGTTTATATGCAACGTTCATGGGTGATTCTGTGGTGCACTTGTATCCTCCTCTTGCCAATTTACATATTTGCCACACCACTCCTCAAACTTCTTGGCCAAGAAGACGATATAGCTGATCTTGCAGGGACATTCACTATCCAAATCATCCCTCAATTGTTCTCTCTCGCCATTGTTTTCCCGACCCAGAAGTTCCTTCAGGCCCAGAGCAAGGTCAATGTGATCGCCTGGATATCGTTTCTTGCTCTCGTTATGCATATTGGATTGCTTGCACTCTTTATTTATGCCTTTGGTTGGGGCACGAGTGGTGCTGCCGCGGCGTATGATGTTACTAGCTGGATCATTGCTCTAGCTCAAGTTGCTTATGTTGTTGGTTGGTGCAAGGAGGGTTGGCATGGGCTGTCTTGGTCGGCTCTTAGGGATATTTGGGCCTTTGTTCGACTTTCGTTTGCTTCGGCTATTATGCTTTGCTTGGAGATTTGGTATATGATGAGTATTATCATTCTCACTGGTCACCTTAACAATGCAGTTGTTGCAGTTGGTTCACTTTCTATTTGGTGAGTACTTGACACTATATGTGTTTTCATGGTTCATTTGGTGATAATTTGATGCTGTTTGGTGAGTTCTTGACATTAGATGTGTTTTAGTCGTACATTTGATTATTTGCTCGGGTATTTTGTTGAAATTATGCTTGTCCAATTGTGTTTTCCTCATTTACTTGTTTGATTCTTGATCGTATAGTTTGGTTTAAATTGTATTTATCCAGTATGTTTGATTGAGTTCTTGATGTTTTCATTGAAGTTATGTTTGTTTTACTTGTACATTTGATTGAGTTCTTGATTGGAATGTTTTGATAGAATCTCTATTAGGTCTTAATCTCGTACACGTGATCGAGTTCTTGATGTTTTATTTTCTCGATCTGATATTTCTATCTCTTTGTCAGCATGAACATCAACGGATGGGAAGCCATGTTGTTCATTGGAATAAATGCTGCTGTAAGGTAATTGACCAACAAACTTCCAAAACCTTTGACTGGTTGTTATGTGTCTGAATGTAGGTTTTTGTACTTGTTTGTGTTAATGTTTCGTTTCACGCTCCTATCAGTGTTCGGGTTTCTAACGAGCTCGGAATGGGACGCCCGAGAGCAGCCAAATACGCTGTCTATGTTACCGTGTTTCAGTCACTCCTCATCGGACTCCTTTTCATGGTCATCATTTTGATCACTAAGGACTATTTTGCTGTCATATTCACAAGCAGCAAGTCACTGCAAGTAGCTGTCTCGAAGCTAGCATTTCTTCTCGGCATAACTATGGTTCTTAATAGTGTTCAACCCGTAATATCAGGTACTGATTATCACATAACTCGAGTATGGTTTAATGGACTAAACAAAACTAGGTTGTTCGGTAAAATGCACAAAATGGTAACTATATGGAGGCAAGCTCCTTTTCTTGTGGGGTTTTTTGGCCTCTTCCAAGGAGAGATAACATGTAAATTACCTTATTGTCCTTATAAAATGCAGATTGGGTCGTTGTTTATTACATAGAAACTCAACTTTTTAGAACAACTTCTTACCGTTCGTTACAGCTTCCAGTAATGTTACCGAACAAGGCCTAATGGACCGCCCTCACAGTTTCTTCGATCCCTTTGTAACTTTTCTGTATCATTTTCAGGAGTGGCCGTTGGAGGCGGATGGCAGGCGTTGGTAGCTTATATCAATTTGGGTTGTTACTATGCTTTCGGGCTCCCTCTTGGGTTTCTTCTTGGCTACAAAGTAAATTGGGGAGTAGAGGTAAATAGGGCTCCAAATTTCAGCAAATTCATGTGTTGGATCTTATTTACTCGGGTCTTGCTCGTTAACTGATATATAAGCCTTTTACTCTTCCAACTCTTGTTTAATGATATTGTAGGGTCTTTGGGCGGGTATGATCTTTGGGACGGCTCTTCAGACGTTGCTGCTGCTAATTGTACTTTACAAAACCAACTGGAACAAGGAGGTAAGCTTTGTCTCTTGCATAAGCTTCCTAGTTCTTTACTTGTCTGATAACAATAACATAGTTAAGTTTCATGATTCGTTACCTTAATTTGATCACTTGTTAAAGGTTAGGAAATGACGAAACAAACCAAACCCACATCATGAATTGATGCATAGTTTCATTTGGTGAAATCCATTTAGATAAATTTGTATAGCTCAAGAAGTAACGAATACTCGAACACAACTTGCTGATAGAACAAACAACAAAATAATTTACTATACTGATATCACTAATCTATTCACTTGTGGCAAAACAAACCAAACCCATAACATGAATTGACACATAGTTTCACTTGGTTAAAGTCATTTACGATAAACTAGTGTACCTCAAGAAGTTATGAGTCTTCGAACAACAGATCGCTTCACTTATCTGATAACACTAATCTAATCAATTGTGTTTATGTGGAATCGGCAAAACAAACCAAACCCACTACACAAATTGATGCATAGTTTCATTCGGTACAAGTCATTTACAATAAACTTATATATGCCTCGAGAATTAACGATTACTCGAACACTGAACTCTCTTGCAGGTGGAGCAAACATCAGAACGGATGAGGAAATGGGGCGGGCAAGAAATCTCAACAGAACCAACTACTAATGGTGTATGAAACAGCAATGTTACAAGATTAGCCATTTATCAACCTTAACAAACGCTGCAAAAAATGGTCTCTCGGTTTCAAATTTTCCTCGATCATCATCATCGTGATTTTGCGCTGACATGAACTGCTGTTCGGGCCAGCAAATGGCGTAGCTGGACATGGATTTTCAGTTCATGAGCTCTGTAAGAGTAACAGTCTCATTTTGTTATTGGTAGTGATGTTTGAAAAGTTGAGCTACTACTTTACATGTAGTGTTTACACTTAAAACTCTATAATCATAGTTCAGGTTTTGTGATTTTCTTGTTATTAAAGTGTTTTTAGAGGCAAAATGTGTAGAGCTTTTGCTTATGAGGATTAGCTGTTGTATGGGTTTCTTGTGTTTTTTTGCTTTTGTTTATGTTCTCTTTTGGCCTAAAAAGCAAAAGCAAGAGGGAGAGAGAGAGCAATTATTAATTTTGCATTGAATTATGAATCATCTTTGTTTGGGTCCAAATAATTCAATGAAAAAGTTTGGTTTGTTTTTGCTTGGGACACTTATACTCTATCTGACTAAGAATTTGAGTGAAATTTACTGTTTGGATGCATGCACAAAGAATATGTATTTGATTTAAATTCAAATTATACCATATATATTAATGGCATGCATAACTATGTAATTTTGACTTTATAAGAAAAACATAAAATTATACTTTCTTCCATCACTAGTTTATTCTTCATCAGACTATCACTATTTTCGATTGTAACATATCTTTTCTTGTAAAACTTTATTGTCTTCGACGACAAAATAATACGCTATTGTTTCATTTTTTTTACACGTCATGCAAAAAAAATAGCAGCATCATTGTCATGTATTGATTGAGGAGCCAAATAAGCCATTGACTTCTTACAAAGTTACATATATGAAGAACAAACTCACATATGTGATATGACAGCTATTTGTCTAATATTATATAGATAAATTTAAGTAAAATGAATGTATGTCAGGATGGCCGAGTGGTCTAAGGCGCCAGACTCAAGTTCTGGTCCTCTAACGAGGGCGTGGGTTCAAATCCCACTTCTGACATAATTTTTTTATTGAATTGACAAGTTCTACAACAAGCGTAACTACCGAGTCTCGAACTTGAAACCTCAAGAATATAGTTTCATATTTTTTCGAGTTCGGGTCCAAATTTTGATCATATACGCTACTTAAATACAATTCACAACATCTATCATAGATGTGTGATATTACTTATGTCTAATTGTCTATAGACGTGTAAGTCTTAAACCATTGGATTGAAAATTATAGTGTATCATTTTCCATCAGTATAAGTGACTAGATTTGAAAGTTGTTCGTATCATATCAAATCGGCTCAAACTCACATATATCACTTTTTTGAGTTTGGGCCAATATCAACAAACATCTATTATAGAGGTTTTTAAAACCATTGGAACCAAAACTTATAATGTATTGTTTTAGAATCTTCAATTTTTAGGTTAAATTTGATTTCGACAATTATACTTCGTCGTGACCATCACTATTGAGTGATCATGAGTTCGACAATTAATAGAACGCAAGCTTAATCGATCCATAAATTAATTAGGTATATTAGAGAGCTTTCAATTTATGTCATTACCTATGATAATTAGACAGCTCTAAAAAAATTTATGAACCTTAAGATTCATCCAAACTCAAAACATACTATTAACACCAAAGGACAACACAATAGCATAAACAAAATGAGATCTAAACAAAATTATCAGTTTCTTGTCACATAAACCAAAACTACATAAAAATCAGTTTCAATACCAAAGTACAATCTTATAGCAAAATTGATCAAGAACTAGCCTTCTCACTACATCTAAGCACCACCCTTCTGCTTCTTCGGCATGCGATAGCCACCAACAACACAAGCATGATCACGCTCAAATGGCTCAAGAGTCACTTGCTCGGTAGGCTTGAACTGCTCTGCCTGCAACTTCTTTACTTCGGTTGTGAACACAGCCTCAGCTGGTACAGTAGAGTCAATGCAGTTCGCCTGAGATAATGTAAGAAATGTAAGCCTCACACACAAAGCTCGATAGCAACAAATTCATGGAACGGGAATAGCAGAATGTGTGGAAACAAACCTTGATGGAGATAACAAAATGACCTTGGGCTTTCAGGAAATAAGATGCATTAAGAGCTAGAATCCTTGCCTGTAAATAAGAGAGGAATGCATAAAACTCAAAGAAACCGAGGACACACTCACATAATTCTCCAAAAAAATTACTATTAAGCCTTTTAGAAATAAGAAAACAAAGACAGGGCTTCACAATAGCATCAGAATCTCTGGCTTGCATCAACCATATAAAAACTGAGGTCACAAGCTAGGTCATTCTCCGAATGTTTTTTAATACAAGTGCTTTAAAAGACTACAAGTATAACTTAATAGTAAGAAAACAAAAACATGGCTTCACAATAGCATCAGAATCTCGGGCTTACATCACCCATTAAGTCTTGAAGGGGAATCCGAGTAACTCATCATATGCTGAATGCCAAGAGTTTTATAAAATATATTCAATTAAAATTTTACAAAAATGTAATGGAAAATAGAAAATACTCAAAAGACATGTGGAGTATTTAAATCTCAGACAATAAACTAAGTTCATTTTCAAATCTGTGTCAGAAACTCGAGCTTACATCACCCATAAAGTCTTGAAGGGGAATCCGAGTAATTCATCATACAAACAACAATAAGTAGAACTCAAAAATTAAATGAATTAACAAATATGAAAAATACTAATTAGGGGGGGGCATAAAAGCATACATGTACAATTTTTAAGATAAATGATGAGTTTTTAAGAACTATCACAAAACAAACATTTGAAACACACATCATGCATTTGTACATCATGAAGCAAACCCCTATACACCAAATGGCAAGAAAAAATAGATGATACCAGTTAAACAAAATTCAAACCCAGTATATACTATACCTTTACAGATATATAGGATGAAACTAAATCACAAAATATGAAAGAGTCAAACCTGGTCAGGCTGAGCAACATCGGAAAATATAACATCAACCATGCCAACCAGCATTCTGTATTTGGCTGGATGTCGGGCATCTTCAATGATGGGAATAACATTTGTTCGTTTCTTTGCCATGTTCACCAAATCTCTACCACTTCTATGAGAAAACTCGACAGCGTAAACAACACCAGTCTAACAAGAAAAACAGATCTTATAACTCAATACAGAATATATAAGGCAAAATATATACAAGAAACATCATATGGGGAGTAACATACAGGGCCAACAATGTCAGATACATGAGAAACAGTAGTCCCGGATGCAGCTCCAAGGTAGAGAACCTTGGCACCAGGTTTCTATGAAACAAGCAAAAAACAAGGATAAATATATTGTAAGTAAATAAAAGCAATGTAGTGTATGGTTTTGATACAGCAACCAACATAACAATACTTAAAAAGGTTACAAAAGATACTTACAATGTGTATGTCATCAACACCACCAAGAACAGCAGCCGCTAACTTTGATCTGAAGGGGTTCCAAACTCTGTACTCAGTTTTAGTTCCATCCTCATTCTAGAAACAGAAAAATGCATGATAACAGCTAAATTAGACCAAATTAATGATGATAAATTATATGAATTTACCATCATAGTATCTTGAACAGGTAATAATTAACATATAATTCATACTAATTATGATAGTATTCAAGTGGCAACAACCTGAACAGATATTCTCTTCTCATTGTAGACGGCCTCACCGGGAACAAGATTCTTGGTAACAAGCGCATCTTCTTTGCCCTTAGCAATGAAAACTCCGGCATGTCTATGAGGCTCAACAACGACCTTGCTTCCTCCTTTCATTCCACCTCCTCTTCCACCGCGGCCTCCTCTGCCACCACCACGGGCACCACGACCTCTAGCTCCATCTCCTCCTCTGCCTCTGCCGCCACCGAAACCTCTACCACCGCCGCCACCACCAAAACCACCTCGGCCTCTGCCTCCTCCATCACCCCTACCGCCCCTGAATCCTCCACCACCACGGCCTGAAAAAAGTTAAACAATCAGCCATAGTTCTGCTTAAAGAATTACAAATACTGCAAATACCCAATAACACATATCTAATTGGCAGTATAAAATAAACTCCAACATAAAATATAGTCTATCACTAGAACATCAAATAATAATTAATGTAAAACACATAACCAAAACAACATTACTGAAATTAACACTAATTAAGAGAGTTTAACCTCTAAAAAGCTAAAAACACATTGCTTTCAGCTAAACGGCACAAAAATACTAAGAAAAAAACTTGAACTTGACAGAGCATCAAGCAATGAAAACAAATAAAACCCAAATTTCTCATAGCATATACGACCCATAAAAACTCTTTTTGATCACTTAGCAACAATACATACAAAACCCAATAAACTAAAAAGCTTTTAGCTTTCAGAGGCGACTAAGAAAGCAACAAAGAAGAGAACCAAAATTCATACCTCTGGGAGGTCTCATCTATGCAAGTGAGTGAAAGCTGCGAGGTTTGCTCTGAGCTGAACTGCTAGGGTTTTGCAGAGAAGCTGAAAGTGGCGAAGTGAGGTTCGCTAAAGGTGCGAGCTTTGTTATATAGCCATCAAATTAGGGTTTAGGGTTTTTCACAATCAATCTGTGTCGGAGTGAATTTGGTACTTAATTGTAATTTTAAGGCCCATGAACTGGGCTTGGGCTTCAATGATCTTGCTCAGTTGTTATGGGCCTGCTTGTGGTTTAATTGCGTGTTGCATTTGGCTTGGTCTTTGATGGTCTTGTTCAGTTGTTATGGGCCTGCTTGTGATTAAATTGTGTATTGCATTGGAGATAATGATGAACTCGTTTTAATAGGTTTAAAAGGGTGAGACCAGCGAGGGCTTCATTTCAACGGTATTTTGTAAATAACCAGATCAACTATAACTCAAATTGATAGGGGAGGATTCCAGTGCCTTTAAACTTATAATTCGTGATATTTCTGCTTTAGCTAGTCGTTTTAATAGTATTGAGTTTACTCATATTCGTAGATCTGCAAATCAAGTGGCGCATTGTCTTGCGAGATCCACTGATTTTGTGTCAGGTTCTTCGGGTTGGTTTGGCGATAATTGTCCAATCCCTATTATGCATTTGTTAACTGCGGACTATTTCCATTAATAAAAGTATGCAGTTTCTTTCAAAAAAAAAAAAAAACTCAAATTGATAGTTGAATACTCATTATCTTTGCATGTGGACCATGCACAAAATCACTTCTTTTTTTTTGCTAGAATTTAACATGGATGGTGGTGTGACTCAGATTTTAGACCTTTTAATGACATATGCTTTGATGTCATGTGCATAACTGATTCAACTAAAGGGTGGGTGTTATGAAGGATTCATAACATTGAGCTATTGTCGAAATTCAAAATCTATTGTCTGGTGAGCATGTAAAGAACTGAGAACTTTCAAGTGAGACATGCAAACGTGTCCAGTTTGCTATGTCAAAGTTGAATCAACAGAACACGCTATGCTCAGTTGTGGGTCCACAACAGAATGCTAATAAATCGATGAGAGATGAGGATGATGATGGGTTTACGGGAGGCGATATGATCCTAGTGGAAGGCCGCAAAACGTCCACCAACTAGGGGTGGGGATAGAAAGCAACCATTGCCCTTAAGAGTTGTCAAGTACAAAGTTTGATTGTCGCTAAAATCAATTATCGGTGGGTGACACGGAATTGGTATGACATTTTTTGTGTCCAAAATATTATTAAGCTCACAACACACACCTACATACGTACCAACGCGCATCACCAAATTCAACAGCTATATATGCGTGCACTAGGGAAGAGAGAGGCTATGATTTGGGACAATGATTGATGATGAAATCGAGTTGTCTTATTATCATATGTTATCGATTATCGCCGCTATCTATAAAGGTGGTTCGAATATCAATGAAGGTGTTTAGCGCTTAAACTTGCGTACAAGACTTCTTATAAGTTAGTCAAAACAACGGATTTTATGTTTGAGTCGAGATCTCGTGATTGTTTCAGTTAGATTTATAATTTCCGAACAAAAATAAAATTTTGAAATACCAAATAATATCTTCTTTTTTATTTTTGCTTACGAAACTGTTTATCTAATAATGTGTTTTTTGAGTAACCGCATTACACTTGTCAATAACTGACAAGTGTAACTCCTTTATCACAGACTCACAAGTAGCGACAATCTCGCTGCTTCTCAATCCAAAACCCAAAATTCCATTTCTTTTCTCTATCCGAATCTGAATCTGATCTGCCTATAAAATCTCCATCTCTCTTCTCTCTCGTCTCTTCCACACTCTTCCATTTTCCAGATTCCAAATTCTCCGTGTTCTCTGCTCCGGTCACCGGCCATGGCAGCCGCCACTGCGGAGAAGCTCGCGAATCTCAACATCGACGCCGATTTCGCCTCCTCCGCCCCCAATCTCCACAAGAATCTCTCTCTCCTCTCTCCCGATCAGGTAATTTGCGTGTTTTTCAAGCAGATGAGTTGCTGTGTAGTTGTACGTGTTGTTGATGCTTTTTGTGGTCTTGTTGTGGATTTTGTAGATTGAATTGGCGAAGATGCTGGTGGAGATGGGACAGAGTCACTTGTTTGAGCACTGGGGCGACCTTGGGGTTGATGATGAGGAGAAGAAGGCGTTTTTTGAACAGGTTTGGTGTTTTGTCTTCCTTGTGTGTGTTTATTTGGTTTTGGATCTGAATTGTGAAGTGGTTTGGGACAGTGAGATTGGCGGAGTGGAATTCTAGTGGTTTGGGGTTGAAATTGGAGGTTATTGTTCTAGTTGTTCAGTTTAGTTGTTTAGCATTTGGATTTCGAATATTAACTGTGTGTAGGAGGGAAATTGAAATTGGTGATAAATAATGAATTGTTTAGTATGTTGAGATGAAGTCTGATCCAGTACAACTTCGAAACCTTAGTCAGTTATGCGACAAAGTTTTGAGGTGACTATTTCACATGATTGTTTGCAAAAAGGATATGCTTTTTTGCATGACATGGTGTTGCCAAGAAATGGTTAGATTGGAAGTGTTTATTTTGGACAAAGGCCTTCCGCCGTTTGATTTAGACCAAATTGAATGACAGGTCAAACAAATAGTAAGAGTGGAAGTACAGGTTGTCTCCACAGGAAAGGAATGTAATTACTAGCTAAAGTCTAATGTCTGAACTCTGAACTAATGATTTAATCAAGTGTAGGATTATTAAGCTAACTAACGCGTAAATGAGCAAGCAATTGATTTAATTGGTGAATGTAAAGCCTAGTAATTAGGGCTTACTAATATAGTTTGGGTCTCTGGTTGAGTGGTATGTTTCTACTTGTGATGAGACTCTCTCTCTCTCTCTCTCTCAGGTGAATCGGCTTAATTCAAACTATCCTGGGGGCTTGGCTTCTTATATTAAGACTGCTAGGGTACTGCTAGCAGATTCAAAAGCAGGGAAGAACCCATTTGACGGCTATACTCCTTCTGTAAGTATACATACATTTCATGCATCAAATCATCATGTATTCTGTTCACACTATGCTGTTCTACAATTTACCCTTTTTTTAATCACCTTTACTATGAGGATTTAGACTGTGATATTGGATAAGTTTTAATGTTTACATTTTAAGGCTTATTGATGGGTAATTTTTATGGACTATGGTGCAATTTGCACATGCTATTCAACTTAACCCTGAAATGTTTAGAGTTTACTTTTAAACAGTAAAGGGGTGTTTCTAGGATACAGATCATATTGGAATTACTTACATTTTATGTTCTGGTGTTGGACAAAGCATTGAAGTCGGTATGAAAACTATCGGTCTGTTCAGAAATTGCATCTTTGGAGTTCACCATATAATTTAAAAAAAGTTCAAGTCGCTGACCTGCTGTGAAATTCTTGAACAGTCCCATTGATTTATCAGGATCTGACTCTGCTTCTCCCTCATCTCTCTTATTCTTTGGAATCTGCATCTTCATGCATTGTGTATTTCACTTTCTAGTCTAGCAATCATTATCCTCATTCATATGTTGCAAGTTAGAACTTATAAAAGCGAGTTGATACATGAGCATAATTTTTCAGGTTCCTACTGGAGAGATTCTGAAATATGGCGAAGAAAATTTTATTAATTTTGAGGAGGCTGGTGTTAAGGAAGCCCGGAAAGCTGCATTTGTTCTTGTAGCTGGTGGGCTTGGGGAACGTCTTGGATATAACGGAATTAAGGTAATGAGTTGTGATTATATAGTTGTATGATTTCTTTATTCACTCTACATAACTTCACACAATTGTATACATACTATTAGTTACATGCTCACATTTTCTAATGAAACAAGAATTTTTTTAATAATTTCTTTTCTTTTAGTGTCTTAATTTTGAATTCACTATCGACTCACTAAAAAGTCAATGTTCTTCCTTGTGCATAACCAAATAATGATGCATTATTGACTTCAGATGCATTTTACTTTTACTGTTAATGAAAATGTTGGTGCATTTTCCTATAGAATTAAATTGAGTTATTTCATTTTTATTCAATTTTTACTTCTTGCAGGTGGCTCTTCCGGCCGAAACTACTACAGGAACATGTTTCTTGCAGAATTACATTGAGTCCATATTAGCTCTTCAAGAAGCTAGCTGTAGACTGGCACAAGGTTTGTCATAATGTGAAGCTTACAGTAGGGATTACTACGCTGAAAAGTTCTCCAGTTACTTTTACATTTTACATTTGAATATTCAAACAAGTTTTTTTTTTTGTGGCAATGAAAAGTGAAAGATAAAAATCAGGCAGATTATAAAGAGAGGGCTCAATTATGGATCAGTTTTATTTATATTCATTTACAAGAGTTCTTTCAGAAAATGACATTTTGGAGTTAGCTTTTAGTCTCTGCTTATATAAATTTGTTGGCGATTGTCTCGTTGTTTCTAGCCTTTCTATGCCTTTCCAGATAATGATATTACTTATTGAATTGCAGGTGAATGTCAAACAAAGATTCCATTTGTTATAATGACATCAGATGATACGCATGCACGTACTATACAACTGCTAGAAACAAATTTTTATTTTGGAATGGAACCTACACAAGTTAAAATTTTAAAGCAGGTTTGTAATTTGTCTTTGATGCTCTTATGGAGTCAGTTTGTCATTGTCGTTATATGGCTTTATCAAAATGTAAATTCCCCCTCTTTTTTCAGGAAAAAGTTGCATGCCTAGATGATAACGATGCGAGGCTGGCATTGGACCCACATAACAAATATAGAATTCAGGTTGGTTTTTTAGCAATATGCATTATAAATAGTCATATATCCTGTGATTATTGATTTGCCATGTTTTTGTAATATCACTAAGGATCTTATCTTAGATATGGAATTTATATGTGTTTTTTCCTACCCTTTTGTGTTTGTAATAGACGAAACCTCACGGTCATGGAGATGTCCATTCACTGCTCTATTCAAGTGGCCTTCTGAATATATGGTATGTGTAAAGTGATTTCCTTATAATAGCTAATTATTTTATTCTTTTGTTTGTGATCATGAAACCAATGATATTGTGGTTCTTCTCCATGGTGTGTGTGGACTACAATATCCACTCTTGGAAGTGGCTTGAAGATGAATCATTCGGGACTGCTATTGTATAAATCCCCTGCTTACTTGCTTAGAATTAAACTAAAAGTGATGAATGGCTTGTGAATGTGATAAATCATAAAGTGCTAATTTATAACTAAGAATGCTGATCTTTTCCTCTGTATTATTTAATATTTATTGATTGGGTTACAACTTGAATGATTGATTTCAACTCTGTGGTTTATGAAGTTTGGTTGATGGTCTGCAGTGTCAGTTTGTCATAGTTTTTAATAGCATTTTAGTTATTTCCAGGCGAGATGCTGGTTTGAGGTGGGTTCTGTTTTTCCAAGATACAAATGGGCTATTATTCAAGGTTTACTCTCTCTCTCTCTCGCGCACACACACACACTTAGAATTGGACGTGGTTATAAAATCAGTGCTTCCATCTTTCAGGCAATTCCAGCATCTTTGGGTGTCAGCAGTACTAAAGGATACCATGTTAACTCTCTTGCTGTTCCACGCAAAGCAAAAGAAGCAATTGGAGGAATCACAAGACTTACTCATCATGATGGTATTTTTAATGATGACTGCTTTGAGCAACAGTTATTATATTATAATGTAATCCTTGTTAGTGTTTATTAATTTGCATCGTGGTGTCTTTACTTGAGAAGTTATTCTTTGAGCGTCATATGCAAATTTTGATTAGGAGAAAGGAATAGTGTAATATGTTAAAGGGAGAGTTTTTCACTGTCCTGGAAAATTGAGGTACATTCAGTTCATTGTGTAGTAAGAGTACAACCACATATAGGATTTGTTACAAATTAGATATACATTTACCATTGAATTTGTGATACTTAAAATAATCTGTTCGCTACAACTTTACTATTTCGGTTACTTGAAATTCCTGATTAAAGGATAGCACACATGTAACAATACAGTTGTAGCGCATGCCCACAAACTTTTTTTTTTCCACTTGATTTCTAATTATTCAAGACTTCAGGGAGGTCGATGGTGGTCAATGTGGAATACAATCAGCTCGATCCTCTGCTTAGAGCATCTGGCTATCCTGATGGAGACACCAATTGTGAGACAGGCTATTCTCCTTTTCCAGGAAATATTAACCAAGTAATTTTCTGGCAAACTCTTTTTTTTTTTTTCTCTTTGTTTATATAAAGAAACACGATCTTATTTTGTTTCCTATTGGAAGTTTAGCTAATGAAAAATATACATAATAGCCATTATTTGTTTTCTTAAATTCTGGTACTAGTTAATAGAAATCTGTCAATACTCAGTTCATGAGAGTGCTGCTAGTATTAGTAGCAGAGACGTGCACCGGATCATCTATCTTCCAATGGTGACATCTCCTTTAGTTTCTCAAATTCTGCCACCATATAGAGAGCATCCCAGGATCTGATGCATCGGTTTTCTGTATTTATAATTGCTATAGCCTATCTCATCTACTGATTTGATCAATGAGCATTGTATTACCATGGATTCTAGTGAACAGGAGTGTCTTTGCATGCAATTTCACATTCTTATCTCTTTCTCTGAATCTGAATTGAATCTACTCGCGCAAAGCTGTGGATTTGCCTGGATAACATCTTAACACATGGCATTATTAAATCATTGTGATTTTTTTGGGTGGAAAGTTTGTGAAATTTATATATTACATTATTTTTTAAATCTGACAAATTATTGTCATCAATGTGCTAAAGTATGACTTTGTAAGTATAATCTCTTTCTTCCTTCCTTTTTCCTCGCAGTTGATTATAGAACTCGGGCCTTACATTGAGGAGCTCACAAAAACAGGAGGTGTCATAAAGGAGTTTGTTAACCCAAAGTAATTATTTTCACATTATTTACTCATTATGCACTTTAGTTTGTTGTCCACTAGTTTTGTTTTATGGATTTTATGATATTTCTCTCTCTCTCTTTTTTATGATCATGTTACTTTAGTCTTTTATGGATGAAAATATACTTCTAAGTATATTAGTTTTTTTGTTCAATAGTCGGATGAATTTTGTTTTTCTAACAAGAGTGGGAATAGTTTTGTAGATGATTTACTTATAGGGTCGGCACTTTTTGATAGGGATAAGATCATAAATCTTAAACTACTTTGAAAAACACTTAAAAAGCCTAGGTTGCTACAGTTTGTTCCCAGCATATCTTGAAATAATATATTAGACATTATTTATTTTGTCTAATTTTACTGCAGATATAAAGATGCCAGCAAAACTGCCTTTAAGTCCTCAACTCGACTAGAGTGTATGATGCAAGACTATCCAAAAACTTTGCCTCCTTCAGCAAGGGTTGGATTTACGGTAATTTATCCTCTTGTACAAAAAATAGCAGAGGACCTAGAACTCTACTTATTTACTGATAGCTGTTCTCATTACTATCAATGCTCTCTCTCTTTCTCTATCTTCCTTTTATTTACGACTTATCGTCTTAAAAAAATTGTCTTCATCCTGGATCTTAAGCTATGAAAGTAATGTTTTACGTGACTGCTTAGGTTATGGATGTGTGGCTTGCATATGCTCCTGTGAAGAACAATCCTGAGGATGCTGCTAAGGTAAACAATTTTTTATTACATTTAATCTTCTCGGAATATACTCTGTTGATTAAAATGACCTGCTGAAATTGATATCATTTGAGTCGATTAATAAAGCACGGAAATTTAGTGGTGCTTGCTAAAAGTAGAATGAAATTTGGAAACTTTTGAAGGTACCAAAGGGAAATCCATATCATAGCGCGACTTCTGGAGAAATGGCTATCTATCGCTCTAATAGCATGGTTCTTAGAACGGTAATTACATTTTACTTATACCGTACTTTAAAGTGTTGAAGACTATGTGAATTACGAAAGCTTCTATTTATCTGAACCTGTTGTTTGAATTATGTGGTTCATTTTATTTGTCCCTTTCAGGCTGGTGTCAAAGTCGACGATCCAGTAACGGATGTTTTCAACGGGCAAGAGGTGGAAGTCTGGCCTCGTATCACGTGGAAGCCAAAATGGGGATTAACCTTTTCAGAGATCAAAAGTAAAGTTAGTGGAAGTTGCTCCATTTCTCAAAGATCGACTATGGCCATTAAGGGCCGTAATGTCTTTATCGAGGATCTCTCCTTAGATGGAGCACTTGTCATTGAATCTGTTGATGACGCTGAGGTATGTGATTTTAGACTGAATACATATATGGGCCATGAAACACTATTGACAAGACCGATGAAGAAACTTACATTATTAGTATTGTTCATTGAGTTCTCTCCATTTCTCTTTAGTTTTTGGCTTTCAATGTTAGTTGTTGAAGTCAATTTTTTTTAACGTAATTACCTTTGAACAGGTAAAGGTGGGAGGTTCAGTGCAGAACAAAGGTTGGACGATTGAAAAGGTTGATTATAAAGATACATCGGTTCCCGAGGAAATAAGGATCAGGGGTTTCAGATTCAACAAAGTCGAACAGCTGGAAAAATCATACACCGAGCCTGCCAAATTCTCCTTGAATCCTTGAAGGTAAACTTTTAGGACATTAACGGTAGCTTTAATTCACTCTTTACCTGATGCTCATTAGTTGCTATTCGATTCTTCAAGTACCAACTCTCAACCTAGATTCTTGTTTTCTGTAACATTGCATAGTAAAATTGGCCTGTGAATGGAGATATGAAGTTGCTGAGGAATTATGAGAACTTGAAAAGTATCTCTTTGGATTTTTCTATGAAATTGCACTTGGAAGAAATTTCCACTAAGGTCACTACCAAAAGATTGTTCAAGAGAAATGTTAGGTTTTGTAAATTTTCAAACATAATTGAGAAAGAAAAAAATGACTCGTAAATTAAATTGGTTAAATATATAGGATCTTGTCCGGTCAATTTCAACTTGTTTATTTAAACACGTTGGGTTTGTTGTTTGGATATTGTAACTTTTAACTAAACTATTTAACGCGTTGGTCGCGTCTGTTTTGATGGACTCATTTAATATAATATTAAACTTTTAACATGAATTGACACCCTAAAATAGGACCGCGTAAAATGACCCATTAAGAACTGGCCACGACCACTATTGCTAAGTATTATGTACCATAATATCAACCTTATTATACATATTTTGACTTGCATTTTTTCCAAGTAACTTATTGTTTTCATTTTTTTTATTGGAAGAATCATATTTTCATTACAAATTGCCAAGAAGCTGCTTAAAGTCGTCATATTTAAAGCGAGAGGTTGTTATAGTTGAGACGAATGATTAGAATATGTTGAGTAGAATTTTCTTTGGACAATGAATTTATCAAATAATGTTGCTTTGATGGAAATGGTTGGCTTCTTGGTGTTGTAGACTAATTTTACTCCACAAAATGATTGAGGGACCATTAAAGAGAACAAGTTTCGTACACCATTAATTGTAGTAAAAGAAGCTATTCGGAGAAAGCAAGAGATGATTGGTCTTTCGAATACTATTACAGGCACATAAATATCCGTAGAAGAGTAGACCTTCAAAAAATTGAAAGTTTTTCGCAGAATCTTCAAGTAAACTTCCATGACAATGACTCATCTAAAAATAGTGTGTATATCTTTTTAAAAAATTAAGTTTCAACAAATAACGATTTGATGTGTATAATATCACACATCTTCGTGAATTTTTACAATAAAACGCTTGATTTATAAGATATATTATACTGTAAATATGTAGTTTTGTGGTTCAAGCAAGTTGTGAAATAATTTACGTTTCCTTCTCGAACGAGACACAAGATAGATGTGTCTGTTTTCTCATCAAGATAGATGGTTTGGGTGTCTCATCAATTTTATAAATATTTAGGACATATATAATTACTTTTTTATTTTTATTTTAAGCTAGTGTATACTATATTTTACGATAATGAATTTTTTATTTCGTTTCATGATTGAAATTTGAAAGAATAATTACTTTATAATTATACTTTATCACTTTTGAAGGTCAGGTTTAAGAATTAAAGTTTTGGGTTTAATAGTCGAAATATTTACAAATTTCTGAGTATCATCTAGGCTAATTTTGAGACAAATATACATTATATTTTTCATATAAATTTGATATTTAGTCTAATTTGTTCCGTACGTCCACTAAAGTCTCCCAACAAAATCCTATATAAAGGAGTTTGTACTCTACACCCAAACCATCCATTTCAACACAAACTCTATTCCGTACGTAGTAACCACCAATACAACACCCACAAACCAAAACAATGTCTCTCCTAAACTCCGGCGACTTGCACCGGATTTTCAAGAACCTCGACAAGAACGGCGACGGCGAGGTGAGCCTCGAGGAGCTCAACTGGCTCCTCCAACGAATCGGGGTCGAGCTTAGCTTAGACAAGCTCGAGCCATTGGTGGGAAAAAAGAGCCTGGACTTGCATGAGTTCTTGATCTTCTGCGACTCAATATTATCAAAGCAAAACAATGATATTCGAGTCGATAATGATCACAACGAAGAAGACGATGATCTTGTCGAGGCGTTTAGGGTTTTCGACATGAACGATGATGGATTCATTTCTTGTGAGGAGTTGGAGAGTGTACTTTCAAGATTGGGTTTGTGGGATGAGAAGAGTGGATTGGACTGCAAAAGCATGATTGGTGCTTTTGATGGAGATTGTGATGGTAGGGTTGATTTTGAGGAGTTCAAGAACATGATGTTGCTTAACAACATTTAGAACAAGAATTTGGAGTAGTAGTAGATTGTAAATTATAGGGTTTGTAGTATTGGTGTACTTTTATTGTATTTGCTGCCATGTAGATTACTAGATTTTGATTTTTTTTGATTGAGTTTACAATTTTATGTTCATTTAATCTTTCTTTTTTAACGAACATGAAAATTGTTGAACTGGTTAATGGTTGGCTGGAGATGGCAATTCGTGTCGTAATTAACATTACACACGACATGAAATTACTAACGTGTTAGCAGCTCACATTTTTTGTAATTGGTAAATTCAACTTGTTTAGTAATTGTGTTGTGTTTGTGTTTGGCCTCTAAAACAGACACTCAGAATAGATTAGTTGTATTATATTATATATTTAATATAACAAGTTCATGGCGGATCACATTATAAACACCTTATTCTTATCTCATGCCTCGTCTGATAAGGATAAGGATACATCATGTCAAACTTTCTTTGAGATCGAAAAAAACAGTCGCACTTATATATTATTCGTGTATCGACCCTGTAAAGGGCTTATTTAAACGACAAAAAACAAATCATAACATAATAGCAGACACTATTTCATAATTTGAAACAAACGTTAAGTTAATAGATAAACTGTTACAAATTTTGTAAGTATTTTCAAAATTTTAGTATAAATAATCTTCATCAGAATTCTCAATCATAGGAATCTCATGGCTCATACTGCCTTATTTTTCTTCTTTCTATAGTATTAATTACTGCTTTGAAAATTAGTAGATGAATATTATTTGTTGTTGGTATTTGAACACGAAATACATTTATTTTATTCTTGAATTTGTAGTAAATAATTAATTTGATTTTGTGATTCACGTTGATGACTTATTAGCCAGTTTAGACCTTATAGCCACCCTATCAAATCAACCACAAAATTTATTTAATTTTTAAAAATAGTTGTGATCTAATATAAAATACGAAAAAAAATATTTAAAAAAATATGTAACAGGCAAAATAATTAATTATTAATTTTTTATTTTTTATAATTGATTTGACATTTTAGATATATACCACGCACTATAAAAAAATATTTTTCTTGTGCATAATATCGAGCATAGAGTTTGGTTTTGTCAAACAATATGTGAATTAGATAGCTCATTCGTATTATCCGTAAAAAAAATTCACATTCATAAATATTTATATATTATCTACCGATGAATATGTTTAACTTCACTTATAATTACGTGTAAAAAGTATATGTAAAACACATGCACAAAATACACATATATATATATATACGTATCTAAATTTTAAATGCATAATAGTTATTAGTTAGTTATATCTTGAAATAAAAATCCACCGTGTGGACCAAACATAAATATTTTTGTACAAAGTATTTAAATACCCTTTTGACTTTCAATTAAGCTGCGCACCACAACGGTATATTTTTCAATCCAACGACCAAATATTGGCCTCATACAAAGTAAACACCTAGAAAATTTTGTATATGTAGTAGTGAAGTGAAAGCTACAACCAGCTTCTTGTCACCTTCTATGACCCTTCCACCTTTGTTTCCAGAAGTTTCTCGGTTTTTTTCTCGGGAAAATAGCAAGGAAATGTTTTCTATATAAACAAACACCACCTTCCCTTCCTTAAACCATCAACCAAAACCCATATTTTTGTTTCAAGATTCAATATTTAGTTCATACAAATATTTTCCAAACCCATCTCTGTTTCAAGGTTTATCTTTGAACCTTACTATAAATAGTATGTCTCCCACCCTCAACACCAATGACTTGCATAGGATTTTCGAGAATCTCGATAAGAACAAGGACGGTCTTGTGAGTCTCGAGGAGCTGAATTGGCTCCTCGAGACAATCGGAGTGCAATTGAGTCGAGAAGAGCTGATAGAGTCGTTGGAAGTGGGAAAGTCGAGTCTCGACTTCAACGAGTTTATGTTCTTTTACGACTCTATTTCTACAAATCGAGATTTTAAGAAGAAAAATGAAGATGAAGAATGTGAGGATGACCTTGATAAGGCTTTTCGGGTGTTTGATTTGAATGGTGATGGATTCATTTCTTGCAAAGAACTCGAAATTGTGTTAGTGAGACTTGGCGTATGGGACGGACAAGATTGCACGACAATGATTAACGTTTACGATACCAATTCAGATGGGTTGCTTGATTTTGATGAATTCAAAAACATGATGTATATTTCTGTTTGATCTTCTTGAATATCGATATATATATATTGATGTGAACTTTCACACATATGATAATGAGTGTGAGAGTGTCATTTGTTAGATTAAATAAAAAAGAAAACATAGTCATTACTATTGAATAAATCATTAATATATTTGATAGTTAATTAGTTATTGTACAATTTATACTTTATAATTCACGCGCAAACCACAATGTATACTTTAATATATCGCAAACCATAATGTGAAGAAAAAATATCGAATTTGCACGTTTAATGTTTAAAAAGTGAAAAATAAAATGATTTTTGGCTCAAAATCGAATCGAATCAAACCGAAGCTATTTTCGGGCCAAATTCAAACTAGTTTTATCCCCGAAACCGCCACCTCTAGTATTATCCACGCCAAAACCAGTTCCAATGTCAACCGGGATACACTAATCCCCTCACAAGTCTAGACCTATCCTTCCCACCAAACACCCCCTTCCACGTCATCTCTCAGGGGCAAAATCGTAATCCCACCAAAAAACTAAACCTATATAAAGCACCGACCACCACAAACGGCACCTGAAACCAGAAACCCCGAAAATGGCGTTCCGCTACGAAGTGGAGGTGACGATCTCCTCCGCCAAGGACATCAAGAACGTGAACTGGCGCTACGGTCCCACCCGCCCATACGCCGTCGTTTGGATCGACCCCAACGTCAAATGCTCCACCCGCTCCGACAACTCCGGCGACACCAACCCTCGCTGGGACCAAACCCTCCTCCTCCCCCTCCCGCCGCCGCTCCCTCTCGACGACGCCACCCTCCACATCGACCTCGTCCACGCCGGCGCCGAGGAGGACACCAACCGCCTCATCGGCGCCGCCCGCCTCCGCCTCAAGGACCTCGTCGACGAGATCGGCCTCGGCGAACGAATCTCCCGGAGCGTCCACCTCAAGCGCCCCTCCGGCAGGCCCCACGGCAAGATCGAAGTCACCGTCTCCGTCAGGGAGGCGGGCTACCGCCCGCCGGATCCGTACGCCGCGCCTCCGTACGGTGTCCCGCCGCCGGCTACCGGCGCGAGGGAGATATACGGCGGACCTCCGCCGCCGCAGCCGTACGGGTATCCTTATGGTGGTCCGTCGCCGCCGAATCCGTACTATGCTTCGCAGCCGTCGGGGTATCCGTATGGTAGTGGGGCGGTGGCGGCAGCGGCGGGTCCGCCGCCCGACGGGCAGCCAACGGCGTATGGGCCGCCGGGAGGTTATGGTTACGAGGAGGAGAAGAAGAAGAAGAGTGGGATGGGGATGGGGGCGGGATTGGCTCTGGGAGTGGCCGGAGGAGCGCTGGGAGCGGTGGCGCTGGCGGAGGGGGCGGAGTATGTGGAGGACGCGATCAATGACGCGGCGGAGGACGCCGTGGATGATGCTCTAGGCTTCTAGAATGTTCGGTGGGCCAGTTTTTTTTTTAGATTTGGGCCTGTTTTGGGATGTTTATTTGATTATTTTTAGAAACTTTGATATTTGTTAGCGTAATAAAAAAATTAATTTTATTTAAAAAAAAATACAACCTCTCATCTATTTTCATAACATTTTTTCTCCTATTTAATGGGATCTGAATTCATTGTTATACCTAAAAATATATTTAATTAGTCTTAATATAGTGTATGATTTTCTTGTTAAAGAAAAGGTGAATGAGTTAATTCGTATTGAATATTTCATATTATACATTTATGAGATTACGTTGTAATCTCATATACCAGAATTCTTCAACAACATTCTTTTTGTCAAACAAAGACATATTTTTGTATTTGTAAATATGAAATGAAATCCAAAGCTAAGCCTTGTAGCTTGTACTATGTTATGGTCCTCTTTCATTTATAATAAGACAATTTTAAATAATGGGTTTTCTTAGAATTTTAAAAAATGTAAATTATTATGGGTATATGTTGAGCCCAAATGATATGGTCCTAAACACTATCCCCAAAATTATCTTTAAACATAGCTTGACAAGTCCAATGTTTGTGGGCTAAAACCAACCACTTTTTGGGCCAAGAGAAGCCCATGCATGCAATTATGTTGACATGAAAGTAGCTAAAACTTAATTGGTGGTGGTGTTATTATAGGAACTAATCTCTCTTAATTATTGACAACAAAAGTTAGTAGAACAAAATAGTCTATAGGTTTAAGATTAATCTCTCGATTTAATTTATATTAGGAGAGATCATCTCTCGATAACGTTTCTATATATAAAATAATTTGAAGTCGAGACATGGTTAAGCGATTAGAGTCTCTTCTCATGTCAACGTTTGTTTATAATGTTTATAATTTAAAATCTGTACATTTGAAGTAAAGACAATCTATTACCACTGTAAAACATAAAAGACAATGACTGTTAAATTGTGCGGTTATGCACATCGAAATTAGTGATCTCATAATTATCATAGCAAACTTACGTCATTTTTTGTGCATATTCAAATGGTACTAATTGTGTTTCCATTCATGTCAATCTATTAATTAGGAGAAATCGTAAAGTCTATATCAAACCGATAAAGATACAAATTGAATGGTTTCAAATTCAAACACAACGAAGACGTCTTTTGAAAATCAATCGCTCTCATAAATTGATGTCAATATGCACCTATAAGTAGAGTTTTTATCTTATAAACCATAAACTTTTTACATCTAAATTAGGTCAAAAATTGAATTCAAATTTGGTGATGGTGGACTTTTTGGTGGCTCATCACATGAGAGGGTGTGGGGATGAGCTTGAAAGTGTTCATTTATTACCAACTTAGCCACTCAACCTCACCATCTCTTTTAGAAAAGTCACTTGTCATCAACCAAAATGACAATATTAGGTAATTGTAATAAATTCTTGCCATAGATCAACCCAATCACACCACATGACCATGAAAATCATTGTTGGATTCTAATAAAATTTTAGGATCTTTCAAAGTAGGTCAAACCAGTCATTTCACTTTGTTTTAATCGAAATTCGGTTTTAAGAATATTATTAGGTTCTAATAAGAACTAAGTTTCTCTAAAAGTACTGTAAAATAAAAAAGATCTCTAAAAGTAGATTGAAATGTTTGTACATTTATTTGATTTTTGAAAATATAGAGCACCGACTAAATTCGACTTCTTATTAATCGTTTTTAATTTTTTGTTAGGTACGTATCAAGTTGCATACTTGAAATATTGAGCAGAACATTGACGAGATCATAGCAAATTTTTCTTGTGATCTTTGAAGTCGAGATGTGACGTTTATTGAAATGGCAGCTAAAGAGGTTCTAATGTGAGCATCATACATAATAACTTAAGAAACAAAAGAAGTCGCGCAACAACTATATATTTATAATTTATACTCCAATTTTTATCTTGAAATAAAATAAAATTGTTTTTTATTTTCTATCAAGAGTATAGAAATTACCTATGCGCCCCTCAAATGAGCTCATAAATGAGAAAAGACCGTTCGAAAACATAATAAAGTTGTTTATTTTATTTGTTGATCAATTTCGTTTAAATTGTGCGAGATCCAACCTGCTTCACGAACATGGTTATCTAAACTCAACGACATTGTTTCGATGTTCCATATTTTTATTGTTAGAAATGAATTTAGTACGATCCACGTAAATTAATACCGTTACGCTGTATAGAGTAAAAAATTGCTAGAAGCAACTACCACTGTACTGGCTTCTTTAAGACCTAACAGATTGCCAGGTTGGTCTGCAACTCATAAAAGAACTCAACTGTGTTCCTCGTTGGCTTTTGGATCCAAAATTAACTATTTTTTACCACACAACATGTTATTAATAGCTATTATTTTGGGTACATTGAATATGTCACTTATTATCTCATAGTAAAAGAAAACATTATTGGAAAATAATTTTACTATTTGTACTTTTTAAAACGTATCATTTTAATCTTGAGCTGTCAAATATTGTGCGAATTCAGTTTAAAGTGGATTTAAGTGGTTCACAATAGTCGAAAATATGTAATAAAAAAAATCGTTTCAAAATAGTCATTTCCGTCAACTTTACTAGCAAAACCGTTAACATTATATGTAACATTTTAAACTCATTAATAGATTTTTCTTTGCATCATTATATGATACATTTGTACTTTATATTTTACCGATATGAGATTCCTTAACACTCCTCATAATGTACAAATTTACAAGAGTTATGAGTCTGAATTCAAGACTCCACGTGGATGTTGCGCTTAAGTCGGGAACATCACCCAACAAAATTTCTCGACCCGCTAATTATGCCTGAATAAACTTATAATTAACATGCTTCCCCTTTTGGAAGAGTTTGTAAGAGATGTGCAGTACTTGCACTCCAAACCATATTGAAGAGTTTTGATGGCAAGTGAACTCATTTTGGAAGTCACATTTCACTTTCAAACTACTACATGTTACTCTTTGTGTGTGTAAAAATATTGCTAAATCACATTGCAAACATCATCAAAGTCATTATCAAGTTCACAATGTGTGTGTAAATGAAGTCACTTTTGGCAATATTGTTCTCAAATGTTTATAAGTATTTAAATCTAGATTTTCATTTTAAAAAAACAAATTAGTTAATGTGATGCATTTTTTTATTCCTAAAATTTTAAAATAGTTAAATCTGACGTCTCGGTTAATTTTTTGCATAATATAATTTTTATAATTAACTTTCTAAGTCTAGCAAAGTATGAGTCATTTCATCTACGTCATATTAAATTTGTAACGAAAACTCAAAACAACTTATCTATATTTGTTATAAAGATTGGTGAAAAAAGTTTATTTTTTACACACACAAAAATTACCAATATTAATTTCTCTTGAAACAATGGGAGTATAGTTGTGAAACCATTCAATTTTATTTCCAATTTCCATTTGCCCCACAAATCCAAAAAACTATGAACTTTATAATAAATTAGTAGGCTAGTACTAATGCTACTACAACAACAAGCAATCATTTTAGGTGTAACTTAAATGCCTACATTAATAAGTTGCCACAATTTAATATAATTATTGAGCCCTTTAATTAGCTAGATTAATTAGAAGATTTGAATTATATTTCAAGTGATGCTTCATAGAGATGAAGAAAAAAAGTAGGTAGAGAATATAATTATTTTGTAATTAGTTGTTTCTTTATTCAAGTTGGCAATTTTGGTTGTATGGTTCAAAACTTACTCTTAATTTTTTACCCCCACAAGTGTCAAAGATCGAAGGCAAGAAACTTCAAATTTCATAATTAATAATTAGTGGTGAATTATAAAATATTAACAGTAATAGTGGAATAATGTGACCGTTGTCATTTTCATGACCATAGAAACACGACAGTACAAATAAATACTCAAAATCTCGAAATGAAAATAACAATATTCCATAAGAAAAACAAAAAAAAAAAAACTTTCGTATGGAGACGATCTAAAAAAACCTTCATTAAAAGAGTACAAACAAAACATTAAAATATAATTGAAAAGTATCTATCTAACTACAATAACACATAATCACATACTAGTATATGGTAAAAACTTTCGACTTAGGTTCATCACGTAAAATTATCGGGTCGGACCAGATAAACCCATGCTAGCTATTCAATGTATTTTACACCTAAAACTTGAAGTCTGACCCGACCATTGTTTTTGTAGGCTCGTGAATGAGAAGTTAATTAGATTAAGATCTTGCATGGAAGCATTTTAATGATGATTTGTCTCAATCCTAAAATAGTCGTAAGATTTGTCTAAAAATTAGTTGGCCGTCTCATAAAATAAACTATCGGCGTTAAATCCTCCTTCAATTTGCTAAATTCCAATATTTCAACAACCATCTACTTCATAAAGTAATCACAGCCCAATCCAATTTTCTAAATTTGATATTGAAATTTCTTGTCCATTTAATTTATAATGTTTTATGACTATAGAGTTGGCAATTTATATTTCTAACATGATATTTTTAAATGTATATATAAAATGTTATCTATCTCTCAAAATCGAAAAAATGTTATCCAATCTCTCTCAAACTTTGTATAAAAATTTACATTACTTGTTTATTGTCGTAAATTTACATTAATGTAACGTGACACTAGGTTTTTTTTTTATAAGCGATGAGACAGCAGGCCATCAAGAGCAGTGTTTTTCACCCCCTAGTGAATTAATTGATGAGAACAAGAATTTAAATGACAAACGGTATATGAATAATACGAAAAAACGTGAAAACCCACTTAAGATCATTTTAATTATGTAAGTAAATTAGTAATGAGATTCATTCTCCTCTTTTCAAGGAGAGTACTTATTTATAAGGAAGAAATTACATGATAAGGCATCGATGTGTGATTGATAGCCTATAATTATCTATGTTTTGGGGTATACTAATGATCTTTGGGTTTGACTATTCGATTGAGTCTGTCATACTCGATGAACCCTATAATCTTCATGGGCGATGTGGATACTCAAAGAGTGTCTACTGCAATGAGTAGCATGTTTGAGCTTCGAGTGGTCTTCACTTCCTTCTACCCTATAAGTAATAAGTCATGGATGATAGGCCTCAGGAAGCGCTTACCACTTTGCGTAACGTCCAAGCGTTTTTGGTATATATGTTCTAAAGTGCGCTTACCACATCCTCGGTTGTTCATTTTGACCTCTTTGAGATCTTGACATCATGCGCTAACGCGATTTTCAAACGCCACATATCATCTTCTCATTTAGATAGTTTACAATAGACTTTTTAGATAACAAGGCCAAAGAATTGGTTAAAATGATTTGCTCCCTTCTTAACCATCATACTTACGTGAGCCACACATATCAAATTGTGGAGACTCTCCTACAAACCACAATATTAAGAATATTAGGAAGAAAAAAATCATGAAAAATAAAACATAAATTTAAATAACTAACATATTTATTTATGGAGGAGGATTCATACATGTATTTTATTTACATGTATTTTCTCATGTATTTGGTA
>JAYMTF010000820.1:0-29657 GCA_036897485.1 Pelargonium nanum | reverse complement strand
AGATTGAAGTTGTTGCTGTAGTTGCTGTTGCTGCTGCTGATGGATGTGCTGATAGGCAAGTTGGTGCTGCCCAAGCTGAGTTCCTGCTGGCTGACTGGTAGACTGCATAGCCCCAACAGAGGAAATGACCGAACCTGGATTCTGTGCACCGGCCATTTGATTATGTTGATATGGATTCGACCCATATGCCAACTGACCAGCATTACCCATATTTGGGGGATGTCCATGACCTTGCTGATCCATTCTGATAGAAAAAATAAATACTTGATACTTTTGCTTGTAATGCCAACAAGATAAGAAGTTTAGAAGAATGCAAATATGAATTACAGCAAATATTTTACGTCAAACCGCTGAAATGAAAACAGAAACTGAAAACTGCTTCGTCAGCTATAATTAAAACTCCATGCAAAATGAGATTCAAAACAAGCTGATAGAAAAATTAATCAGAAAATACTACCTCCGGTAGATAAATATATCAATATCAACCAATGGTTATACACCACACAAGTATGTTAGCCAACCATTCTTCGTTTGATCCATTGACTAACAAAACCTTGTGAGAACCATGCCAATCTAGGGGAATTTAAGTCCCATGAAGACTATGAGTCATAAATTAATCAGATCGGCATTTAAAATATGGCCACAAAAGAGAAGCTGAAAGAACTGTATTTATCCGCCATTACATGGGCCTACAAGATATAACTTTTATAACAAAACAACCCCCCTTTTTTCGAAAAAACATGGTTGAAAAATCAGACAGTGGTCTCTTTGCTTCATTTTGGATAACCTAGAAAGCAGAAACCAAGTGCCATATCTTCTTGTGGAACGATTGCTAAAATAATAGCCAGGCGCCATATCTTCTCACTTGCAAGGTAGCATCAGCAATGTCAAAATAAGATTTTCCAAGCTATAAAATCAAAGGGTTCCATCTTCTAGAAAAAAAAAAGACACAGTTCATGCTTGCTTAGGGAAGAAGAAAAGCAAAAGGAAGACCAACTAATTCGGATGGTTGCCCAAATCCAAAAACCCCGGCACCGGCAGTGACATTTTATATAAGCTACATTCTCAACTCCTATCACAAAACAAGAACATAAAGCACATGAGATCCGACTCTCATGTAAAATATCTAGTCAAAATCACCACGGGAGCAATAGTGGAAGTCCCGATGATACTTCATGTACATTTGCATCAGATCAGAATGACGAAGAGAAAAATTAAAGTGTGCTAACAAAAGTAACTGTAAATAACATGACAAAACACAGTAAATAAGCCATTAACTTGCACTGTCCACTGCTCCTCTATCATCTTCAAACTCAAAAACCAGTCAGATATTCGTTTCCCATGGCCTACATAACAGGAAAATCAAAAACTATACAAGAAGACACTGCCATCCAAAAATAGTAACCACTCCAAAACTACTAGCTGGGATTTATTTACCATCCTCCAAGCCACCAGAACTGTTCAGACTCTTAATTTATTACACCTAAAAATTATCACTACTGATAAGACTCTAATAACATACACAAGTAACAAAAGGATTAGAATTCACTCCACATCAAAAAGAGAAAGCTTTCAAGTTCTCATCAAATTGGGTGCAAAGTAGTTAAAAGCTTTCCGGATTAAAGTCTAAACCACCCGTGAAACACCCATAATCAAACTAAGGCCAGCCAAAACAGGAGAAGGTTCAATTGTAGGCAAAATGAACTCATCCTATTGACATTCCTTTCACATCCCACCGAGACACAAACAAAGGATGAAAAAAAAAACACAACACAACATGAACAACAAAACTCAAAGTCTGAGAAATTAAACAACACCCAAAAGGCAGAAGAAAAGCAAAAAAGACACCCAATATAACATTTGAACTCATAACTAAAAAAAGACAACAACTTTAGCTAATACCAGAAAATTATCCATTACCCAGAAACACAAAACCAACAAATTACCAAAAAACAAACTAACCCAGAAAAAATCTGAGGTACACATATAACAAAGATCACTGAAACCTCCATAAACACCAGATCATGTTAAACAAAAATCACAATTCCAGAGACAGAGACATGAAGATCACTTCAATTACATCAAAGAAACCTAATCAAACCCACCATATGCATACATATGTGCATGTATGGAGAAAGAGACAAGATGGTACCAACCTCGTTGTTGTTGTTGTTGTGACTGGCCTGTGCTGTTCCTTGAAGAATAAAAATTGAAGCTTTAACCTGAAAAAAGCAAAATCAAAATTCGACGCAGTGTTATCTCCGAGAATCCTTTTTAGGGTTTTGTAGGAGATGGTGATTAATGATTGGGTTCCTGAGATCAAACCTCAAAACGACCTAACACCAAAGAGATATAGTAACAAAAATTACAGAGAGAGAAGAGAGAGCTTTGTGTTGTTGGGTTCGATTCTGACTCACAGAGACAATATATATAATGTCAGATACTTCTTTTCTGATGACGACTTTACCCTTTTTGGGAAAATTTACTTTTTTAGTCGATACAACACAATACCTGTACTTTTTTAAAATAAATAAATAAAATTAGTTTTTAAATTGATACATATTAGTAAATATCGATTTTCTATAGGGCCGAGTTGTGATTATCTAACTCAAACTTAATCAAAACGGGTTGAAGGTTCGTGCAAGTGTTCCCGACACGACTGACTTAAAAATTGACAATAATTATTTTATTCAATTAAAAATCGCGACAATGTGAAACAGACTTCGAATGTCCACCAATATAGATTCAATTTGTTAGCTCTACTTTTGTTACAAAGTAGTCACAAAAATCACTAGAATCAAAATATGAGCTCTACAAACTTATTATCGTTGTTAATTATACTTCTAAACCTTGATTAGAACAAGTTTAGGTGAAGTTAACTATTTTCAGTAGATCATTATTTGTTTTTTTTAAAAGAATATCTATACCTAATGCATTATACTTTAGTTGTGATTTTATTATTATTATCTTCTCATATAATGCGCTAATGTCAATATCAATGTGAATTAAATGCACTTCAGCAAATGTTCTCTTTTTCTTTTCTAGTTAGGTGATTCTTAGATTTTTTTCTAAAACTATAAGGTTATAATTACGGTTTTGTCCAAAATCTAGAGTTGACTATTTAAATTTCGGGTCGAGGTTAGATCAGATCTTTGTTGAATTATGAATGTGCGAATTAAATTTGTTGGGCTAGTCGGGTTTATTTTATTTAACCCAATCCCATAAAAATGTGAAACAACTTTTGAGTATTTGTGAATTTAAATT
This sequence comes from Pelargonium nanum, assembly GCA_036897485.1. NCBI lineage: Eukaryota > Viridiplantae > Streptophyta > Magnoliopsida > Geraniales > Geraniaceae > Pelargonium > Pelargonium nanum. The sequence continues at coordinate 26,393 of JAYMTF010000820.1, read as the reverse complement.
CAAATTACTAGCTCAACCAACATCATTCCCAATCTTTGCGGGTTGCAAAGTTCGTAATAGATTTCGAGCTTTATGTGTAAAATCAATGGAACAAAAATGTTCTATTTTGATTCCCAACTATTCTTTTATCAGTTTAGCTACACAATATGAGCAACTCTCTCCTTTTAACTCAAAACTTCACTCCGCCCAACTCAACGAGAGTTGAACCCACAATGTCAAGTCAATATCAACTCGTTTATTTAAACGTGTCTAGTCGGTCGTGAATTTAAAACTCAGTTATTAAAACATATTATCCACGTCATATTGTGTCAACCTGCTCATATACAAGTTATTTCATGTCATATAACTTAACTCGTTTGACAATCGTGTCAAGTATGAACTGACTTATTCAATAGAATACTGAATTTTGAACACAACCCGCGAACATAAAATGTCACCCATAATTGTCTACAATTTATATACATGCAAGAAAAACATATGTATAAAAATGAAAATAAAATAGTTTTTCTTTTTCTCTCTTTGGGACAACAAACCTAGATTGAAGTAGAATTAGGGTTACCCATTTGGGGAAAAAAAGAGGTAAATTTAGAGGCAATAATGATTTTGTGTGCAAGTAGACAATAGGGTGTGTGAATTCTGTGATGTCACCAAGTGAAAGGAAGAGCTCAACCAACCAGCTTTCAATGGACTAAAATTGACTTGCCTCCCTCTCTGCTCCAAGTGGTCCTGCTCTCTGCCTTCACTGCCTTGCTTCACTCACCAAACACACACACACACACACATATATGTATAGGTGTAAATATATATGTCCCTTTCCAAATTCTACAAATGCATGTATTTCAAGTCATTCCCCAATTCCTAGCAATGTGAGGACAAGTGTTGGATATTGCTACTGTTTTCATGGATTTGCTACTTTTGCATCACATTTGCAACTGCATTGCCAACATCCAATACTATATACCATGCATGTGTTTTACGTGTACTTTAATTGCAAATAGTTATTATTGAACTTGCTCACATTTATCGGCGCAAACTTACTGAGTATCAGTGTGAAAATAAGTTGAAATGAACCTAGATAATTGTTTGTGGACTTCTGTTAGAGCTGACACTTCGTGTTGCCACACGACGCACGACTCAAAATTTGGGTGTTTGAGCTCACACATTTTGTAATCGTGTTGAAGAACCCAACACATATAGTGATCAAGTCATATTTGTGTTGTGACGCACACATCACACACTTGATGGTATAATTATTATGCATAATGTATTGGATCGTGTTTTGCATCAACATTGCCCATTTAGGCGTTTAATACGCTCAATGCGTCCTGTTCATGTTCAACCATTCAACACAATTATTAAACCTGTCGCGTTTGTGCTGGGTTGTGCAACAATGCAACATGCAATCAACCTTCGGTAAACACAAACACAACACGAACGCACATAACGTCAAACTTCCGTGCATTCGGAGTGATAACATACAAGAATTCACATAGATTCATCGGTGCATTTTCATACATTCATCGGTGCAGAAATGTACAGAAATGTGCATTTAACTTACATGTACCAAATGCACGTGTTTACGATGTCTCCTCTGTAAAATACTAAAATGGGAAATGCCATTCTCTTTCTATTTTCTTGTAATGATGAGCATCAACTGTGTAATTATCAACTGTCAACAAGTAGAAAAGCCCTCTCAATCAATTATAGCAGAGAGCCAAAAGAATACAGCTTAAAGAAGAAGGCAAAAAAAGAACAAAGATATTGAACCCAACAGAGAACCTACCTATCTCTAATTGCATATCAGAAAACTCCATATTCTTGCAGTCTTGTTCAGTAAAGTACAGCTCCACCTTAGCAAATCATAAGCAACCTAAAATCCAAACCAATATGTAGTACTTACAGCTGCATGATACAACAAAGGGCCGACATTCGGTTACGAGGCTGATCATCACCCTGAAAACTTAGCAATGATTAAGCTAACCGCCATAAAAACTATATAAAGGCCGACCAGGCAGAATCCCCAAAACCTTGGAACGCGGAACCGGTTCCAAGTTATAACTAGAAGAGAGCCCATCAGGCTTAGAAACAAGAACACAAATGCCATCACAATACCAATGTGGAAATGAAGTTCGTAAGCTTTCGGATACATATTGGTTGTTTGTATTACCAGTGCTGTTCCAAGCCCGACGAGCATGTTAAACATCGGCCCAGCAAAGCACCCTGCCATGGCCATTGCAGGATGGCCTGCTTTGGCAACTGCTACATCAGCAACAAGGTCTCCGACTGAGTTGCCCCATGCAAGTACTGTGAGTCCGAGGAGTGACGAAGGCAATTCCAGAAGCACCCCTAGTGCGGCTAGGCAGTTGAGTAGTTCCCCGGCAGCAGTTGATATCCAGAACACACTCATTACAAATGCTAAGAGCACGACTGGCATTTGCTCAGTTTTGGGGGGTTCTTTTTCCATTATATAATGAAGAAGTGCAAGTGAAGAGCTCGCAAAGAGCACTACAAGCCATAGAGGGAAAGGGACGTGTGGAACAAGGAAAACAATAGGATGATTAAATGGAACAAACGAGTTGCAAGCATACAGAAGAGCCAGCGGGCAAACGGCAATATTGGCAGATGAGTAAAGCCTACTCCATTCAGAAGGTGCAGTTTGTGGGATTGTGAGCTTTAAAAGAAATGAGACAGGGAGCTCCCATGCTCTCCAGATCTGTACAAACCACATAACACATAAGAATTAGAGTAATCCTAGCTCTCAGAAAAAAAGCGACTGAGCACATAAACTGAGCTTAATACATCCGGTAAGAGGAATACTAAAAAAATTAATGCCATTTACAATGGTAGAAAGACGCACTTGTGACCCATAATCATTGAATATCAGAATACAAGGAAAGAGGACACAGTAGAAAACCTCTGGAAAAAAAACATGGAATGCGTATTTCAACGTAGCAATCCAATTTTTCAGGCCAAATTGCATCTAATAAGTTCTTAAATTGCAATCATCAAGTTCTTTATTGTTCGTAGGGATTGTTAGATTTGATTTGGAATCTGTATCTTAGCCAAATCCAACGTTTGGAAGCACAAAGAATTTGGATTTGGCTCAGATCCAATAGAATTAAAAACTCGCATACAACATGGGAAAGGACAACTCTAACCTTATCATTTGAAATTCTATGGATTCTGAAAATCATATTTGTATTTGAAATGCAAAATTTCAAATAAAATCCAAGAATTCAAATGCAACCCTAACTTAATATATTTCATAACTAATATCATGTTCTTTCTGCTCTTGCATGCTGGTACTTGGATTCAGTGCTAATGAACATACCAAAAAAAAAAAAAATTGGCCGTAAAGGAAGTATAAATTTTAACCCATTGTCCATAGTACATAACGACTAAGAGTACCTCACTTTGTAGGGGAACAGCCATACACCTTATCCATTGAATCAACATTCCAGCAGAGCCAGAGATCTTGATTGAGTTGATCTCTAGTTGAAACTCCCCAAACATTTTTTCCTATATCACTCTCGGTCAAACTATCCGAAAAATCTTTTCCATCTTGAATGCCAAGAAACATAGTTTCCTAATATCCACAATCTTAAAAAATTGACAACTCCGTGACGTGCCAAATTACTTCACTATCTAGGGAAATTTTCAGATCTTTTGCATCAAGAAATTTGTATGCTTTGGAATTGGAGAAAACATTATCACTCAAAATGCTCTCCCTGCCCCATATTGAATGTCCATTTTGTTTTCGCTTGTCCTAAAACATATGAGTATTAGCATGTCCAATTATTAGCCCTTGAACTCAACTTCCCCACATTACACTCGTATAACATTTTAGTTTACAGGAAGCACTACGGATTGAAAAGGGAAATTTCAAATAATACCTCACATAATTGATATGTCATTGCACTATTTCATTTTCCTTAAAAGATTTCAGAACTAGGATACTAGTGTATGGGACAGGGAGTATTAACATTTTGTTCCTAACTGCATTTGCAGAAACTATACTCTCAAATGGATCCTATAAATTACCCAATCCATACATCCTATTCCGCAGTTTTGCGTATCCAAACTTCAACTAACACAGACGCATTGCAATCTATTGGTAAACTTCATTAGTATAACATGGTAAGATATAGAAAGGTAACTTTGCCACAATTTAGTGCAGTAATAATATATTCATAGCCTACCAAGTACCATACATGACATAAGAAACCCATATAGACAAAGGTGTCTAATCTACATTATATAGGTTGAAATGAAAGCTGCAATTGGGAGCAAGAAAATGGAATTTTGTCTCAGTACAGTATTGTTCTACTAAGTGTGATTCAAACAACAAAAAGATTAAGAATTAATTGATGCAAAAGTAGATTGATACTGCTGAGTTTCAACTTGTAGTACAACCATACTTTCTACAACTGCGTTACTATCCATCTTACCCCTCTCTTACTATAGAGAAATTACCAGCAACCTATGATTGACGGACACTCTCACCTTCTAAGCGTACATGGGTCCGATACATATCCGACACTCGGACACTCTTCCGATAGGTGTCTCTCAATCTTTTAATATTTTTTTTTAAGTGGACACGTGTCTGAAACCTTACGTATCCCCCATATATTTTCTAGAAACGAACTGATTGAATGTGTCCAACACTTTAAAACACATCAACAAGCATGACTTTATGTAACTTATATGCACAAATATAGCAAATAGTATAAATTATCATTTATTATTATTGAACGTATTCTTAGCGTATTGTGTCTATGGTCTTATAAAAATTGTGTGTCCTCGTATACGTGTCATATCCCGCATCTCATACCCATGTCTATGCAACATAGCCAGTAACCATAAGAAACGAAGAGGGGTTCTGTAGCAACTTTTCCACTAAACGCAATCACCGTGTATGGAAAAACAAGGTACTAAGAAATGCAGCATTTAAACAACAGCAAAGTTACTCTTCGATACCATTTAGCATACATTATCTAAAGTTCATCTCCAATCAGTTAGCAACTACAAAAGATTTGAACTATCTCATCACCAACCAATCCAACAATCTTCAGATCTACCTCCTAAGTCCTAAAAGGCTAAAACTACATCACACAACTTAACAGCAATAACAGACATGTATCACAAATGTAAGCCTCTAAGAAGAGCACAATTAAAAATTTACAATACCTTTCCCAGAGCTTCACAGCACCCAGAAGAACCCGACTTCCCATCCTCCACATTCTTCACAACTTCACCGATCTCGCAATCCGGCGCCACCAAACCCGAGCCATCCCCGCCCTTCCGGCGCCCTCCACGGCTGCCCAAATCCATCCAAAACACAAACCCAACAAAAAACGCATAAAACCCCACAAACCCCACAGCCTGCCAGAGGAAAATCTCCCCACTCAGATACACCCAGAACAGAAACCACGCCGCGATTAGGTAAAACAGCACGTCCCTCACGAACGGCGCCGCCTCCAGCTGGAACGGCGCGGCGTTGATCGCCACGAACCCAACAACAAATGCCGAGACAAAAGTGCCGGCCGAGAGTATGGCCCCGAACCCGGTCCGGTACTGGCCGCCGCGGACGGCGGCGACGGAGGAGAACACGTCCGGCGCGCCGTTGCCGAGCGCGAGGAGAGTAATCGCACCCATGCTGGGAGTCAGATTGAGCAGCGACGACAGCTTGGTGGTGACGACCGAGAAATGGTCCTGAGCGGTCTTGATGAGGAAATAGAAGTAGAAGACGAGGAGGAGCGAGAGAGAGGGGACGGAGAGAAATGGGTTTTGCTTGAAGACGCAGAAATGGAGGTTGAAGTAGTCGAGGAGGCCATCGGAGGAGGATCGGTCGTTGGGTTCGCCGGAGCAGATCAACGGCGGCGAAGAGGCGAGGAGGGACCTGTGTGGAATTTCTGGAAATGGGTAGGGGTAGATTGGGGAGAGGAGAGTGGAGAAGATGGAGAGTGAGAGAGCTAAGGTTGTGAGAGAAGAGGAAGCTGAGAAAGAGAAGGCCATGCCATTAGCAAAAATGGAGTGTCTTTTATTGCTTGCAAATTGAGAAGCTCAAGCTCAGCTCATGGATTGGGATTTGGGAAGCTTTGAGCAAATTGGAGGTGGTGGTGATCTGAATCTGCTACAGAAACCAGCAACTGTGTGTGTACCGAGTAGCATCGCATCTACTTCGTCTTCAACGCGTTTCTGAAGAAAAATAAATTACTGTAAAATTGATGTTTTTTTATTAGGAAAATGTTCATTTTGGTCCACACTATTTATTTAGGTTTAAATGAGTACTAAATTTTATTTTTATATCCTAAGTTAGTGTGACAATTGGCGTTAAAGTTAGTTAAATATACACATGTGATCAATTTGAAACGAAATTAAATAAATGAACATGGTTGCCGATTTCTCAATTATACAATTTTGTCAAAAAATAATTTAAGCGTTATTCTGCAACCTAATTTGACGGTACTAGTACGTATTTCACTAGTTCAAAACAAAATAGCGTAACTTTGAGACCAAATTAGAATAACATGGATAAATTAGAGACCAAATTCAAACAAAAAAAATACAAATTAAGTATCAATTATCAAATCAACATTTCAATGTTTATCACTTTCAATTTCAAAATTTAATTTTTTTACCATCTTTTTAATGGTTGTCTTCTTTTTTAATCTCCTACCAGTCTCTTCAGAGATGACGCAATGATGAAGACACACGTCTTCATATGAGAAGCCGTGTGTTCAACTCTTATTGCGTGAGGTAGGGTGGAAGTTTTTGGTTAAAAGGGGAGAACTACCTTTTTCGTACAGCTCAACTGATAAAAATCTTAATCTCCAACCAAAACTATGATACTCGACATTACCGATATGCCTTATTTTTACGCCACGTCAACACAGTGCTTAGAGTTCTGACTATTTTGGTCGTTTTTCTAACATTTGTGATACTATATTAGCATAAATTCAATTCAGGTACTAAAATGGTCGGATTCTAATCTTTTGCATTCATATATTCACATTCTGTTCAATACATAGTGCACAAAAAATGTCCTAAGGGTATCATGTTCAATCAAACTACAGCAGCAGCAGAAGCAATGTAGAAGGTTAAGGTTGATGAGTTACCGGTGGAGCTTTTTAAGCAACCATTTACTCCGCGCAGTGATGTCCATTGCCACAAACATCTTCGCCTTCCTCTCGTCTTCCAAAAGCTCGCAAGCTTCCAAGAAGAGCTCGTCGTCCATGTTTGGTACAGTTTGAAGTGCATCAACGATGCACTCTACCGAGCTAAAATCCATCTTCTTGTCATAACCAACCATTGCTGAATCTAAACATTGCTTCCCGTTCGAGTTTGATGCTCCTGCCACTCCCCCATTGCTGCTCTGATCGTTTCTTGAGTATACTGAGTTTGATTTTCTCCGCTTCTTTCTCTGATAAAAGGCATCATTCTCTCTTATGCCATGACCTCCGTTAACATTATCGATCCCAATTTCATCGAAGTTATCGAGGATCTCTGCTTTTATGCCACTGCTACTCGTTAATCTTCCATTGGGAGATGCATTGCCATAAATTCTGCATAAGTCGAAGTAAGTATCCATGTTTCTGCCTTTGTATCTGATTGCATCCGGATGATCCTGCAAAAACATATTTATCACATAAATCCACTCAGTATCTTAATCTACCATTTTCGCATGCTGTGTAAGGATGCTTTATCATCATCTTTCATTATGTGCATGTGTGTAATATTCGAAGTAAACAGGAAAAATAATCGGTTTTGATGCAACAAGTAACCTAATCTATACCCTTCGAGTGCTGTGAAAGAGGCATTTATACCTTAATATAAGCTTCCCAAATATCAGTTTGAGCAGTTATTGATTGCTTGGTATCGTCCCACACAAAGCCCTCTTGATTGAGAAGATTTGTGATGTTGTAATAATCCTCCATTAAGCTTAGAAACCGACTTTCCAGAACAAATTTGTCACATAGAACTCCAAAATTTTCATTGAACATTGTGATCATCCAGTCCCAAGCTTGCTCATTGAATGTGTGACCGAAACTATTTCCACTCTGCACTGCCTCCAGCATAAGGTCAATAAAATAACGTTCCATTGTCTTTGTCCAATGTATTCTTGGAGGATCATCCATAGCAAGGATTTGGTCATCCTCTTCACCTACAAATTGAGGGGGGGAAGGTATTAAAGCAAGGCAGTACACAATTTGATTCCAACCTAAATCTAACAGCATCATTTGAAACGAGTCTTTCTTTGAAACAGAATGGAGTCATTTCATTTCTATGAAAATTCTACTGTAACTGTTGAAGTTGTAACTAAAGTCCCACATTGGAAAAGTGTAAAACGAATAAGCTATATATAAAGGTGCAAGTGAAACAGTGCTAATAAAGTTGACCTTTTAGTATAGGAAGCACAAGTCATATGTGTAGCCCAATATTAAAAACCAACATGGTACCAGAGCAGGTTTTGATCTTGGCCTTGGCCAGTTTATTTTGCCTCCTCCTGTGGTCTTTGGCCCGCTTGCATATTTATATGCCTGCAGCGGTCCATGTGTGGAAGAAAAATACCTACACGAGAGGGCGGTTCATGTGTAGAAGAAAAAAAGAAAAATACCTACACGAGAGGGCGGTCCATGTGTAGAAGAAAAATACCTACACGAGAGGGGGGAATGCCGATTTAAAAGCCCCAAATTGTGCTCGATATGTGAGTGTTGAAGTGGTGTCTAAAGTCTCACATTGGAAAAATATAACACAGCCTCAGTCCATACCAATCTCATGGTCATGAATATCTTGCTGAGTCATGATATTGGTTAACAGTTTTGTCTACTCTATAGATACCATAGAGAGAGAGAGAGAGAGAGAGAGAGAGAGAGAGAGAGAGAGAGTAGAGTAGAGACATACCAACAGTTATTTCTAGGACATTGTCAACAGCATCCATATATTGACTTGAATGGCTGCTCATTCCGTTAGTGTTTGCATTTCCATATATCAGGAACAAATCATTAAAATTTGGGAGAGTTCTGTTGCGGAACCATTGTGCATCAGGGTATTCCTGCACCATTTATACATAAGCCAATTCGGACTTGAAATTGAAGTTTATGCTTTATAAATTTCCATTTGAAAAAGTACCTTTACATAAGCATCCCATATGTCAGCAGCTGCCGATACCATCTGTTGCATTTCATCCCAAGCAAACCCAGCCTGGCCAAGTAGGATTCTCATATCACCAAAGAGCTTCTTCAAACTTCTAAAGCGACTTTTCAGAACATCTCTTTCATATTCAGAATGAAATTTTGCATTGAACTGCATGACCATGTCAACCCAAGCTAGTTTGTTGAACTTATGATTAACCATACTTCCCACTCGAACTTGATGTAGCATTAGATCAATGAAATATCGGTCCATGGGAGGTGTCCAATCTGTCCTGTGATGGCTATTGTTAAGACTGGCTCCTTTATTGACACACATGATAACATGTTAATTGTATTTTGTAGAACTGGCAATATAAGAACAACTCTGGCTGACTACAGTAATTTATAAAATAAATAAAAAAGAGAAATAATATATATATATATATGACACATCTAAAAACTCACCATCACCACTAAAGCTGAAATCTTGATCTCGACTTCCATTAGATGCTGAATTTCCATAAATCAAGCACAAATCATTATAATTTGGCTTGGTTTTGGTTCTGTATGATTCCAGACATGGGTATTCCTGCAGATAACACATGTTACGACACTTGTAATAAGAACTCACATGCATAAATAATACAAATAAGCCACGCACCTCAATATAAGCATCCCAAACATCATCAAATGCTGTGACCATTTGCTGCATTTCATCCCATGAGAACCCCCTTTGGTCAATCAGATTCTTCATATCATAGTATTGCATCCCCAAACTTCTATGCTTACTCCTCAAAACATCTTTGTCATGCTTCAGTCCAAATCTTTCCTTAAAAGATACCATGATATCTATCCACATTTGATCATCTGAGCTATGATCAATTTTGTTCCCCTTCCGCACATACTCTAGCAGGAGGTCAATAAGATAACGGTCCATTGAGGGTGTCCAATCTGTATCACTATTTGCATGATGCTGAATGTCCTCCCCATCTATAAATCAAAGGAAGTGAATTTCTATTGGTGATTCCAAACAAACATCATTATCAGTGCACACACAGGAGAGAGTAACATGATTTGGCAGCATCAAACTTGGTTCATATTCATCTTAAGCATTATAAAAATTGAGGGTTTAACTTCTACAATACATCAGTTTCACAATGCCATAAGAGATCAATCAGCAATATCCAGATTGGTCCAAAATCATGATAAGCGAAGTGAAAACTTAAGATATAAAGCAGATGGGACTTATAAATGCAACATGTATTATGTAATCGAAGCAATTAAGGACATAACAATTTTAATTTCATGTATGGAAAATTGCTAAAATTCTAATAGGATTAGAAAAGCAAGATTAGTCAAATGTTAACTAACAACTTGAAACAATCACCCTTGCAATAAATTAGAGTAAGTCAACACATTATACTGGAACAATTAACAGTTCTCAACATGAAGTCAAAATTACCAAATTACAGGAAAAAAAAAAGTATATATAATAATAATGCACTCAATATATGTTATGATCAATAAATTTCAGAAAAAATAGACATTATTTCATAAGACGCACAGTAAGGAAAACTATTTACAGCTTCAATTCAAATAGTTTATTAGTTAATTTAACATAATGAAGCATACAACCCCAAAATAACTAAGCTTTTCTCTAAAAAGCATCTCAATTCATTTTTTTTTCATCTGCCATGGTTATGACGACTTAATAAAACTCTTTGGAACCCCAAACCTTACCCAGAAACCTACCAATTATTGAATCTAGGCCTTCACTGTCCAAATCCACACTGCATGCTAAAGGGCTGTCTATTCCATTTGAACTCTCTTCACCATATACAATACATAGCTTGTGATAGCTTGGCGTGGATGTGTTTCTATATGATTGAGCATCAGGATGTACCTGCATACATTTGCATGTAAGCTATAAAGTAGTGCAACAGATTTTGTAAGCAAGGAATGAGTTTATAGTAATTCACCTTGAGATAACAATCCCATACATAATCTTCAGCTGTTACCATTTGATGTGTATCATCCCAATAAAACCCATTTAGTTCAAGAAGATTTTTTATGTCATTATATTGCCTCCTCATATATTTGTAGCGGTTGTTCAGTACATATTTGTCATAATAAGATCCAAATTTTGCATTAAAAAATGAGACTATATCAACCCAAGCCTGGTTTGTAATTGAAAGGCCAATTTTATTCCCTTTAAGCACCTGGTCAACCAACAACTCAACAAGATAATGGTCCATTGGTGTCGTCCAACTTGTTCTCAGACGGTCAGGACCAGCAGATGTTGGATCCTTCTTTTCTCCAACTGTATGAATTATAGAGCCTATTAAAATGAGTACACATCTTTTGATAAACATTAAGGTTTTAAAACTCTAAAGGTGTGTAATGTGCAACAGGGAAGCTGCAATTTCATATTCCATTGGAGGATAAAATATTATAGAACAAACTAATTGTGTAAGTATTCACCTATTCTATAACAATTACAGGGAATAATTTCCTAACTGCTGACATGAAGACTTACCAACAGTTATCTGAAAGGGGTCATCTTGGAAGTTTTTGTGATGGAGGAGACGAATACAATGCCCATTAGTTGCTGCATTTCCATATATCAAGCATAAATCATTATAGTTCAGCAAAGCCTTGTTTCTATATGATCGTGCATCTGGGTGTGCCTACATCAGCAATAGTGAGTATATCATATCATAAACTGAAATATAATATCTACCCCATTTGACAGCATACCTTGAGATAATTGTCCCAATCATCATTACTGGCCACTATCTTCTGTTGTTCTCCATCCCAAGAAAATCCCTTTTGCTCAAGTAAACTCGTTATATCAGTGTAGTACTTGAACAATTTCTTATGCCGGTTTTTTAAAAAACTTTTTCCATGCTGGGAACAAACTTTTTTATTGAACTTAGTAAGCATATCCTGCCACGCTTCTTTGCTGAATGTATTATCAATCTTATTTCCTTTTCTTAGTTCGTCCAGCATGACCTCAATGAAATAATGATCCATGGTTGGTGTCCAATCAGTTTTTGTACGCTCTTGACTTGGCATGGTAAGGTTCCCATTTCCAACACCTAAAACTGAAAAAAAAAATATACATGTTCAGTAAGAGCGTATAATGCTTATTAAGATATGAGCACATCATTAACCAGCACAAACATGCATAAGGTTATTTCATCCTCAATGCATTTGTCACATACTTAGTTGCAACAGTACAATAACTTACTGGAATATATTTATGTGTGTGTTTGTGTGTGTGTGTGTGTGTGTGTGTGAAAATTTAAACTAAGCTTCGCTAGTTCACTAAAGTGAAACCACCTATTGAAGAATGCAGGGAAAAATTAATATTTTATGTTATGAGGATTGAGTTCTGGCCAAATACAAATAAACAACATTACATCTCAACGACAGATCCAATCTAAGTCTAAGTCAGTAAGAACTAACAAGAAATAGAAACACACCCATATTCATTCCTTGAATATCATCCTCGAAGTCTATATCATGACTTGAAAGACTGTATCTCCCATCCGCGGCAGTATATGCATAAATCAAACATAAATCGTTGAAGTTCATTAAAACCTTATCCTTGTAGAATAGTGCATCTGGATGAGCCTGGACATATATTTATGTCAATTACACTTTGGCAATAAGGGCGGAGATATAAAGTCAAAATATGAATAAACAAATAAAGTAGCCAACCTTGATGTAGCCATCCCACACATGATCATCCGCTACCACCATTTGTTGAGTATCATCCCAAGAAAACCCATTATGGTCGAGAAGATTCTTTATGTCATTGAATTGCTTCCATAAATTTGTGTAACGACTCTTTAAGATGTCCTTGTCATATTGACATCCAAACTTTGAATTAAACACAACCTGCATATCTACCCAAGCTTGTTTGTTGAATGTATGTCCCAACCTATTACCCCTATGCATCTGATCTAACATAAGATCGATAAAATAGCGTTCCATAGCTGCTGTCCAGTTTGTCCTTGTACGTTCACTGCTTGAAGGGATTTGGCTGCCCATTCCTTCCCCTATCATATTGTCAATATCACCGTAACCATAACATACTATACCATCAATACATGATGACTAGTAAAACTTAGTGATACAGGCAAGAATACATCAATAGTCAATACCTAATAAATTACTCATACAGCAACAATCTACACCGACTCTTTCCCGTTCAAATTTTGTTTGATAGGATTATAAGTGCAAGTGCATGCCATCAAAATAAGATTTGACAACATAGATTTGTAAATTATGTAGAAAAAAGAAATGTAAGGAGCTGGGATACAAATATATGGAATACTGATATTGTTCACAGTCAAAACTATAGTGTGAAAACAGAGGTGGACGCAATTGGGGCAACATATGAACCTTAACATGAGATGACAGTTGATGATACATGATTTTAGGCCACCCACACCCAATGTAGGGGGCCCACGGCCGTCCACCTCCACACCCGTGTCCACAACACATTGGAACCCTAAATCCTCCTCCACTAATCACAATCATTCAATCAATAAGCCACATCACCTCAACCAATTAGAATTAAGTAACTCCCCTATAAATGCCCCCATGGGTTCAAAGTTTGTTCACTTCATAGTCACACAATTTTACTTAGTAGTTTGGTATGCCTTATTCACTCTCTAGAGTTCTTACTCTCATGCTGGAAATGAATTACAATGGAACGAATTGGTAAGAATTCAAGCATTTTTATCCATAGTTTCTATCGCTGGACAACATAGAAGAAGGTTTATGGTACAAACTAGGTGGAAATTGAGGATCAATAGTAATAGACTTGTAGTAGTGAACTAGTGATGAGTACTGACAGCAAGTAACAATCCTACTCATTATCAGAGACCATCTAAAGTAAAGCATACAGATCAATCTACACCTAATTGCAAACAAATTCAAAAATGCAATACCACAATTAAAAACCAAAGCAGTGATCAAGCCAAGCAAAAAAAATCCATCTAAATCGAACAAAAACAACAGTGAATTAAGCTCATACAAGGAAAATTAATTGAATTTTATGATTTTAGGTGGTTTGGTGGTGGCAGAGGAAAAAAACTGAGCTCCGAACTGAGCTGAAGTGATCGGGAACAAGACAATGAAAAGTGAATAGAAAACGCAAATGCAAACAAGTATGGAGAGAAATGGATTAGGGTTCCGGTACCGGTGACTGATTTGGTTGCCGGAATCGGAGAAGAGAGTCGTCGTCGCCGTCGTCGTCTGCAGTGAGAATAGTAATGTTTGGACAGAAAATGGAACCAATCTCTCTCTCCCACTCTGTACTGTTGTGACTTGTGAATGCTTTGACGTCGTGTTTGGATACAAGAGTAGGGTCATCCTCGCCTGGCGCCTATTTTGTTTGGGAACTTTGGTTTGTCTTTTAACTCACACGACATTGTTTTGGATGCGACAAATCGAAAATGTAAAATGGTGTAATTGTATTTCACTGTTGTCGCTTCTTATTAGGGGCCGCCAAGCGTCACCGCCTTGTAAGTGCTTGTTTGATAACATTGCTTGCATCGAAACGATGTGTCACATCATCGAATCGGAAAAAATGTTGAAAATAACTTGTTCATGAAAATTTAAATATTTAATAGTGCGAAAATCGGCGAAAAAGAATAATAAACTTTTAAGTAACACCAATTAGTAGATGTGTAAACATTTATGAGTGAGTAAAGTTACATGTACTAAGATTTTCTTGTCAAAAGACAGATCGGCACATGTGAGATAGAGCTTGCAATTTGGGTTTCGGGCGAAATGACCTAACTCCACCTGTAAGAGGCGTGGGACCATACAGGTTGCCCGACCTGTTCCACAATCTCTTCATGACAAACCGTCCCAACCCGAAAATCAATTGAGTCTATTTTATGTGACCTGAACCCACAAGAATACAAGTCCGATTTTGGGTGACCACGAGTTTAGATCCAAATTGTCAGCTCTAATGTGAGACGGTGCAACTAATGCAGTGTCAAATCTGACAATCTGTTTGTACCCAATCGATTTGTTAGCATGAGATTCTTCGGTATATCATCATTTTACCCTCACTACTTTTAATTCGATAGGCACCAAACTTAGCTATTAACAAGTGCCATTTGTTTACTCACATGGAAAAACACATACATGACTTTACAAACAAAAAGAAAAAACTATTTTGTTTTTTGTCCAGATTGATCCAGGATCATCCCACACCATTTTTCAAAATCTTGAAACAAATAAAAACACCTTGATATCATGCAGCTTTGAGTAGACAATGCTTGTAATCTATCTTTGTTGATTTGAAATTGATACCAAGAACAAGTAGACAAGTCTAAAACCCAATATGTATTTTGGTATATACTGAAACACAAAATCTTCTAATTTAGATTAACCTTTCAAATCTCCATATAGGCTAAAGGTACAGTTAAAGAAACTCCTCCAAGAAATCATCCTCATCTATATTCCTCCGGTAATCTGAATCCGGGCATGACTATTTTGTCCGCAAACATCTTGCCGGTCTTGGGCATGACGTGCCAATGCAAGGTCAAGTTGAAGTCTTTTCCGCGGAGATTGTTTCCCTACACAAGCAAACCACGACCACTGCTTAATTCTCATGTTACAAACAAGAAACCGAACTCACTAGTTGGCTTAGCGGTCAAAACGCTTCCACGAATAGCATGATTCATTCTTACCTGATCAATGAAACGGTACTTGTTCGTGGTGTGGATCCAGAACTTTGCATGTTCTTTGGCAGGAATTATACCATCCCAAAGAGACACCTGCCAATTTCCATTTGAAAGAAAGAGAAACGGGAATAATAAGCAACCATTTCAGCAGCAAAAATCAAAGATATATTTGAAAACAATAAGTTAGTGTGTTTGGATTAGACTTTTTGTTAAGGAATGGGAATCAAGAATCGGAAAGGAAACGAGATTACAATTCATCACGTTTGTATGGAGACTTTTAGTCATGAGAATCTCATTTCCATTCCCGTTCAAGAAAATTCAATCCAAACGCTACCTTGTCACACTAAAGAGTGTGTTCGTTGACACATGAGAGGAGACATATGAAAGACAAGGAAAGCAAAGTACTCCCTCTGTCCGAAAAAGAGTGTCTTGTTTCTCTTACAATATTGTCCCAGAGAGTCCTTTTTCTATTTTGGAAAGTCTGTTATGCATGAAATACCAATAGTATACCTATAATAAGTTAGATAGCATACTTCGAGTTTGTTATAACACATGTCTACGAGGATATAAGAGTAAATGTCAGCGCTAACTTTTCTTTAATTTTCTCAAAAAGAAAATAAGGATACTCATTTTGGGACGGAGAGAGTAGTAAATTTCTAGTTTTCAACGGATCGCCAAATATAAACAATGAATGAAAGCTTACCTGGTTCAAGGAATTTGTTGGGGTTTCATACTCAGCTGCTAAAAACACGAAAACCTGAGAGGGGAAAAGATAAAATTTGACAATTATTTTCACCCTTATATACCATAGCCGTACGATATAAACACCCCTAGCGAATTGTGAAAGCAATTCAGAGTTTTCCAAGTCGTCAAAGGACTCAAAAAACAACCAAGAGAACCACAGCTAAAATAAAAGCAAACCTGCTTAGTGTTCCATGTAAACAAGGACTGTAGATCCGCTGATATATTTAATTGCAAGCTGACCTGCATAAAATGAAATTGTCATAATCAAATAAATTGAAGGACACAACATAAATGACTACGCATAAGAGCACACTATTAACAAAGTAAGGGGGAAGAAGCCGTGTCCTCTTGAAAAAAGTTAAGGATTGCGCGGTACTAAGATGCGAAGAAATGGGGGAATGGAGAAATCTTTATCTAACTTGACCATCCATGTTAAATTGAATTTTCTGTTACTCTTACTTCACAAGCATGGCTTGTAATCATACATTCACCATTTTTGTTCAGTCAAAGGCTTACAATGGTAGCAACCGCAAGGCACGAGCAACTAACCATACCCTCACATAACTAGAATACCAGGTTTATGACCTCTAAACTTTAAAGCTGATGATTTTTTTCTTCTAAAGTATTGCAAGTCTATTAGGTCTATTGCAGCTTTCTGCTCTGGAACTGTAAGCTTATTTGGATAACGATAGCACTAATAAGTTAGCTGTTGAAGTTTAGTTGTAATATGAAATGGTTTAGATGTAATGAGAATATCTAAAATACAAAAATGAACAAGAATGATAGCATGTTTGTCTTTAATAATTTTGGCAGGCTTATATCTTACTGATATTATTTAATCGATTACACATATGCTTCAAGCATCAAAGTACAACTTATGATATACTTATGTGTACGAGTTTTCCAGGGTTTTGGCTCTTCCCAAGTAGCTTTGGAATTGCTGCTGATTGTATTATTAAGAAATAAGCTCATTTAGTGTAAACAAACGGACATTGTTAAAATCATATAATGCATATTTAATTCTGGAGAAACACATTTTAAATTCTAGAGGAAGATGAATATTAATTCTTACTACTAAGATATTTCATTGTGGACTACAAGTGCAGAACTCCAAATTACATTCTTCTATATGAAAAGGAAATGATCAATGCTTGAAATTGGCATATGTACCGAACTAGTACAAAAGCAGGAATAACAAAATGGTTTAGCACCATCATATGTGAAACAATTTAGGACTAATCTTTCTCTACAGACAAACAAGACATCAAATTCATTTTAAACGAGACATAAAACAAAGACCTGCTTGCTCAGAGTAACCAAGAAGAAACAAACTGAAATAGTAGTTACATGGCATCTTTTTAGACATGACAAAGCATCAGCAGTTACTGAGCTAAATCACTGCCCACCAATGTTCTGGGGCCCATCTCTAGGGATCCCCACCTGGAAAGCCTTAACCAGTAAGGCGACATTGCTAGGCTCACTCCTACAACTAGTCCTATAAACAAGCAAGGCTATACTATATGGGCTAAAGAAAACTTAATAGGAAAAATATACTAAATCTACAGGGATTGAGGCTCATTTGATGACTGCCACCGCATCAAGTGACACTCTACCATTGAGTTATATCCCTTTACAGCCCCCATCAAGAGACAGAACTAAGTAATCCTAAGACAAAGGGTTGAGAAACTCAACAACACTATTCCACTACTCTTCAACAGCTGGAAACTGGGCCTTCTTTTTGCACAACTACGGATACGAGAAAACCTTAGGCACCCAAAGAAGTATAAATATAGGCCTACTACAAAGATAAGATCAAAGCTCTAGTGACAGTTAGAGCTCTCTATTTACATATGTTATACAATATCACCTTTAATTGGCCCGTATCTAACTTGAGCATTGGAGGGAATTCATGGAGAAATCTCCCCGAGACCTTTCTATCTTGCAGGTTCTCTACAAGTGATGCAAATGGAATGCTAATTAGAGTTTAGATTCCTGAAAGCAAGTACCACGATCGTAGCCACCACAAATTTACTATTGATAGGAATATCCTTTGCTTCTAGATAAACTCAAATGCATCCACTGGAACAATAAATAGTTTGAACCTTGACTCAACGAGTCAGATAATCCTCTGAACCATCCAAGGATCAGTTATAGTTGCTGACTGGCTAACAAAGTAGGAAGAGATGTGCACTGAAAATCAAAATTGAAATTCACCCATAGTGTTTGACTAAATAATCTTCATTGCTAAGATTCGTTCTCTCTAATGAGCCTAACCTATTGTGAAACAAACTATGATTCTTAAAGCTTATTAGACAACATAAAGACATAATGAACATGTGTCTAATTATGCACGTGTATGCATAGCTTGACAGCTTTCTCTTGTTTAACAACCATATTCTCAAATTGTAATGGAGTTTCTCTCTAGGTCATGGAAGTTCCTACACAAATCATAACTTAACATTGAACTATGAGCTGCCTTTAAATAGTTAATGGCTAAAACCCAAGTTGACAAACTTGCAGTCTAGCACATCTAAAAAGTCCATATACACATATAGTATGCTCTATGTCGTACCCAGATAACCAAATTATCCAAAATAAAATCTGCAAACATTGATCACATGCAAGTCATCTTCATTGAACCCACCAATTAAAAACCAAACCTAGCAAAACCCATCACAGCTTACAGCATAGTTCACACAAATCCAAACTCAAAACCCAAGTTCAAGCCCAAAATTAAAAAATCATAATAGCAAATTACCTAAAATAAGTTCTGCAAACACTGATCACATGCATGTCATCTTCATTGAACACACCAATTAAAAACCACACCCAGCAAAACCCATTACAGCTTACAGGACAGGTCACACAAATCCAAACTCAAAAACCAAGATTATGCCCCAAAAATTATTAATACAAATTACCCAAAATAAATTCTGCAAACACTGATAACATGCAAGTCATATTCACGAACCCACCAATCAAAAACCAAACCCAGCAAAACCCATTACAGCTTACAGCAAAGTTCCCACAAATCCGAACTCAAAAACCAAGATCATGCCCCAAAATTTAATAACACAAATTAACCAGATAACCAAATTACCCAAAATATATTCTTCAAACACTGATCACATGCATGTCATCTTCATTGAACCCACCAATTAAAAACCAAACCCAGCAAAACCCATTACAGCTTACAACACAGTTCACATAAATCCAAACTCAAAACCCAAGATCATGCCCAAAAATTAAATAATACAAATTACCCAGATAACCAAATTACCCAAAATAAATTCTTCAAACACTGATCACATGCAAGTCATCTTCACTGAACCCACCAATTAAAAACCAAACCCAGCAAAACCCATTACAGCTTACAGCACAGGTCACAGAAATCCAAACTCAAAACCCAAGATCACGCCCAAAAATTCAAAAAATGAAAATAATTTACCTCGTCGTTTCCATTTGGTTGCTTCTGGAACCAATTAACATTCAAAACCTGCAATAAAAATCCAAATTAGAAAGCGACCCAGGTGAAGAAACACAATAATAAACCGATCAAACAAGTGAGGTTTCCAAAATTCAGATCTAGCAGACCTGGACTTGGGAGGTAGGGGTTGGAGAGTTGAGATTGTCGGAGAAGGAGGCTATGGCGCACATAAGAGCGAGGATGGTGACGGCGAACGTTAGCAGAGCATTGGCTCTGTAGCCAAAGGAGTGCATTTTTTGCGATTTTTTCTCCTCTTGCTTCGCTTTTTCTTTTGATTCTGTGATTTTTGGTCTGAAAGTTGGAATTTTTATTGTTTTTCGATCTTCTCCTACTGAATTGTCGTTGCAGAGTGTTTTCGGGTTTTTGTGCGACGATTTGGTGCTGTCGTGGTGGCTTTTCATTGGATGTGACGTGTAGTTGGTCCCACCTTGTTGCTGATGTGGCCATCTCTCACTTTCTTTCTTTTTTTGGTAACGATATTTGTCTATTTTCATTTATAGTGACACAAAATTTAAAGAAAATTGCATTTTGGTTTGTAAATGTTAATTTTGTTTCGAATTTTGCAATTCGATTCTCAAAATCATATTGAGTATCAATTAAAAACAAAATACATAGCTAGATGATTATAATTTTTTGAAAAATATACATATTTGTTATTATATTTTAAAATTGGCCTATGAAGTTCTATACTCTTTATATTTAAAAATTGACTGATTTAATTCTTATACAATTTGAAATTGAATCAAAATTTTATGTATCGTTGGTTGAATGTTAATTGAATGTTAGATCATCCGACGACATAACCTTAAGAATATAAACTTAAGACTTCAAAGTTTACACAATCAACGCCAACATAACAATTTTATACAAATACATTTATTTATTTTTTCTATTTATACGTATTTTTAAAAATAATTATAATAAACTCAGTTAGTCCAGACCGATTTTCAATCCATCTTTTTATTTAGAGAATATTCGTTTTTGGACCAATGCCCTGCTCTAATTGGCCCAACTCTTTTATACATTCCGTCCTCAGTTATGACTTGGATATTTTGACCCGTTCATAACTAGAGCTAACAACATAAACACGAGCGCCCAAAACTCAGTTCACTTTTCTCAGGTTCGGGCTGTCAAAAGGTACCCTTTTATTATTTTGTTGGATAAAGCCCGACAAATTCATACATTTTACATACAAAACTCGAAATTAACATTTTATTAAATCAATTCAGTTTAAGTTGATCCAAAACCTGAATAGTAAGTTCCATCCATGAGTTTATTTATTAACACTCATTATTATTCTTACAACCAAACATCAGACGAAATCGATCATCGTCCTCAACACAACACAAAACAAAACAAAAACCAAAAACACCATAAAAAAAGCCTCCATTTTTAACCACCTAAGGAGCTGTAGGAGCAGTAGCAG
This sequence comes from Pelargonium nanum, assembly GCA_036897485.1. Lineage (NCBI taxonomy): Eukaryota > Viridiplantae > Streptophyta > Magnoliopsida > Geraniales > Geraniaceae > Pelargonium > Pelargonium nanum. Next base: position 4,892 of record JAYMTF010000820.1, on the reverse strand, counting down.
TGAAATTGAAGTTGGCACAGCTCGTCCCGCGACCGAGCAGCGACGAGCTAAAACCGACCCTCGACTTCACCAGATCGAACTGCACCAAATTGTCCTCCATCTGCCTCACTCCGATCACCACCGCCGCTTTTTGCATCAACCCATGTCCCATCCTCGTACCTCCGTCCACGAACCCCAAGCACATCACTCCTCTCCGAGCCTCCACCATCGAATTCGCTCCCGAAATCCTCCACGCCACGCTCTGCTCCGCCATCACAAACTCAATGCTCGGCACTCTCGGACCCATCTTCGAAAAGCCCATTTTGGTCCCGTCGTAGCACAAACCGAACGGACCCACCGCTGCCACCTGGCGCTGGCCCAGCGCCGCCATCTCCGTCGCGAAGGCCTCGCTGACGGCTCTGAAAATCGAGTGCTCCAGAACAGAGTACGGCGCCGCCGTGCTGATCCTCGTCCCGCCCATCCCGTGATTATCGATCGAGAGCAGGTTCGTGTTTAATTTCACTTCCTTGTTGATTCTGATCGATTTGAGCCCCACGTAGTAGTCTCCGTTGGGCGTTACGATCAGCGGCGTCGAGGTCGCGACCGCCGGTCGCGACACGTCGACGCCGGGGAGCATGGTGTAGGGGCCGTCGCCGAAGAAGATGGCGCCGAATTTGTCGGAGGATGGGGATAGGCACATGGCGAATTTCGGAGGGAACCCGAAATGGGACGCGAGCTGGGTCGGGAGGCCGATTTGGGTGTGGCCGAGTCCGGCGACGCCGTGGACGTTTCTCGGCAACCCAGTGTGGAGGAGCGCCGGCGGAGCGCAGGCGAAGAGGAAAGATGGGATTGTGTACATGGGTCCTGGGTTGGAGCCTTGGGTGGATTGGATTGCGAGCACGTCCTGCGCGAGCTCGCCCATGGCGGCACGGCGTGTCACCGGGTTGGTGGACATGACCCCGCACGCGTTGTTGTGGCAGCCCGGCCTGGCGTCGGAGGGGCAGGTCCGGCAGTAGTGGGCGCTGGCCCGGGAGCACTGAGTGGAGTGGCAGAGAGGAGCATGGTAGGTGGAGGAGAGGTAGCTTTTGTCACAATTGACCCACAAGAACTCGCCGTTGAGGTCCACGACGAAGCGGAGCTGCAGAGGAGGGGTTCTCTTGTGGATGTAGGTGACGTGGAGGCCGGTGGAGGCGTCTTTGTGGACCGGCAAGACGAGCTTGTTGGGCTTGAAGGTGGGTGTGGAATGTGATGATCCAACGAAGGCAAAACAGAAGAGGAGACACAGAAGGACGGGAGTGGAATCGGAGGAAGCCATGGCTTGAACCTTGTGGAAGAAGAAGCTACATTGTTGTTAATAAGTGGACATTTTTATAGGGTGGTGGGATTTGGATGGCATGTTCAAGTGTGGACATTTTTGGATGCTTGGAAATTGGCATGACTCGTGAATCATGATTCATTTTGATGGCTCTCGAGCAGATTTTGCCAAAATTGAGGCTGAGGATTGGTATCAGAGAATGGTAAGAGAACAAAATAGTGTTGGTGAGTGTGAAGGTGGAGAGGAGAGGTGGGTGCTACTTGGCAATAGAGAAGAGCCTTCACTTGCCATGCAATGGCTGTATATGCAGTTTTTGTAGTTTGTAGCACGGACGCGGCAGTGCAGTGAAAGACGATATGTGTTCTGTGTCATTCCAGCTAAAGATTATCTTGTGGCCGCGCATTTGAGTTTCCTGAAGTTTCCTTGTCAATACCTTGCATGGAAGGTATATATGTGATTCAATCGAAATATAAGGTTAGTATACTACATACAAATTAATATGACTTAAAACACGAATTATTTTATACAGATTATGCCATTGAATTCTACCACTCTTCTTTTCCTCATGCATTGCCAATATGTTTCAGTCTTTTTCTAATTGCTCAGTTACTAATTGATAATGACTGTGTAAGTGTATAGTTACTATTTGATCTAAGTGTAAGTTGCGGTTCCCTTCTTTCTTGTCTGAGTTGTGAATTATCTTTAGCTTTATGGCTTATTTCAAATGTTAAGTGTGTTTCTGGAAATTGGTTGTGAATCTAGTTTGCTGCATTGTTAACAGAAGCTTTTTCTAATATTTTAGAAATAACTTGAAACCTTTAAGTCCAATTGAACTCTTATCATTCTCTTCTTTCTTCAATAATTCGACTGAATATGCTTTCATTATTACATCTTCATAATGTTCTTCTTTTTATATTTCTTTGTCCATGCAACTGAGAGGAACATATCACATCTTCAAATCTGGAACTGAAGTTGTTTTATATTGTTCTTACATTATATGCAGTTTCCGAGGTTCTGTTTTGTGTTCGGCCATGTCTATCTTGGATGTGAAGCTAAACATTTTGTGCCCATACAGAGATGTCCTTGCACGATTGAATTAGCATGGCATTCAAATGTATGTCGAATACCACAGCCTACTTTCTCATTAAGCTTGTAAGGACGGCGAGGAACCTGTAGCAAGCATTTTTGGAGGAGGCACACAGTGTATGTTCCATCACTTCTCTTTTCCTTTCACAATATTGGTTGACTTTTCTTTTTCACCGTCGAATTTTAGCGTACATCGTTTCGTGCAATTAGTGAATCCTTTCTGTTCTTTGTCCAGCAAAAAGTTGAAGGTGGTCCTGAGAACAGCATGGCAAGCAACCATTCAGATGTGGTTATTTCTCGCAGAGACAATGAGAAGGTAAGCAATTATGAAGAACTATCTTATCTTGTAGCCATTTCTGTAATGATGTAGAGCATAGTTTTGCGTAAGTCACTGTAATATATGTGAAACATAACCAACATTTATCAAATCCTCAGAGTTGTAAGACTCCTCTAAAGACTTCCCAAGAAATAAAGAAGAAATAGATGTCGTTTGACTAACATTTTATCAAGGAATTCCCTTCTAACTCCCTGAGGATCTACTCATTCTGAGTAAATTGTTCATTATCCATGGTGTATGCATTTGAGTGATCACTTTGATCTCAAGGAACATTTCTGATACTCCACAAACGTTGTTGTTGACTGATAGCGATCTCTAACTTCTCCCGAGTACCCAATCTTGCTAAAAAAAAGATTTCTCTCAACTGAATCCCCTCCAATGTCAAAGTTAGACCTCCTTGATATCGATTAGTACTAAAGTATTTAATATTATAAAGTGAACGTACCTTATTATTGTTTGTCTTTCTATTTATTAAACACTTTGTTTGCCTTTACAGTTATCACTCTGCCTTTATCGTCACCCACTTAGCTTCCATATTCCCCTAATGGGCTCTACTATTAGGCCAAATTTGATTGTCTGGTCGGGTGTTGGTCAAATCGGATGTGCTGGGTGCTTGCCTGGATAGGTAATATTAAAGAGGTTCTCTCCTCGACGTTTCCAGAGGTCTTGTCCCGATCAAGCTTCCCGAGTGAAGGCCTAAGCGGTCTCATCCCGATCATGAGGTTTCACACAAAGACTGCATATCTTACAAAGTTCTAGTACAAGCTCTCCTGGGACAGAGAAGCAGGAATAGTGAGCTAATAGGCTAAAGGACCAGTAATGTCCCAGAGAAGGAAACTGAAGGTTGGTCACACTACACTCAGATCTGCACATGTAACACCATCTCCTGAAACAGACACTGGTACTAGAGAAATGTCTTTTGCTGTGAAACATGGCTGTTACATAGTGAAGAAGACCATGAAATCATCATCTGAAATACACAAAAACTGAAAAGGCCAATCTGTTGAAAAACTTATGTTATCATACATTGAGTATTGAGTCACAAAGAGTTCATCATCTGTGTCCTACTAATCTCCATCTTCTCACACATAAACTCTCATCACCTCAATATGTAAATACAACTCTAAATAAGAAACTATCACAGAAGCTAAGCTAAGAATCTTGAGACATTCAGAAAAGGGAATTCAAAGCAAAAATAACCCATTCCCAGTAACACAAGCAATGGTACTTTGCACTGCTGCTATAGATAATAACCCACAAACCCATCAAATTACATGATACTACAACTATTAGTGTTCTCATCACTGAAGTAGTGTGTGTATGGATCCACCGGCACCGGAGGCGGCATCGGCGGCCCGTAACTCACTGCCGCCGGCGGCCGCGGATACATCATAGGCTGGAACATATCATTCCCATATGCTGCTCTTTGTTGATTCATCATCATTGCCATGTACTGTTGTTGTTGCTGTTGCTGCTGCTGTTGTTGGCTGTAGGGGTTGCCTTGGTAATACCCACCATTCATAGCTCCTGGTGGTGGACCTGCAGGTAGGCCTTGTACTGCTGGGAAGCTCTCTCTTTGGCTCATTGGGTAGTTACCCATTTGACCCATCTGATTCATTGGATGCTTACCCATCTGGTTCATGCCCATCTGATCCATTGGATGCTTACCCATTTGGCTCATGCCCATCTGATCCATTGGATGCTTACCTATTTGGCTCATGCCCATCTGATCCATTGGATGCTTCCCCATGTGACCAACATTTCCTCCTCCTCCACCTTTGCTGTGTTTGGCAGTGACATCAATGTCATGGAACCCATTTTTCATTTTGCTCATGTCATGGACCCCATTGCTCTTGTTTCCACCTTTCTTGCTCCAGTTATCATTATTGTTTCCACCACCACCACCTCCTTTACCTCCTCCTCCACTCTTGAAACCCTTACTATTGCCATCTTTTCCATCCTTGGATTTTTTGTTACTCCCTCCTCCAAGCAACCCTCCAAGTCCAAACAACCCACCACCACTTTTCCCACTCTTCTTGTCTTTCTCTTTACCACCTTGGTTTTGCTTCCCACCACCACCACCACCACCTCCACCTCCTTTTTTGCCTCCCATATTGCCACTCTTCCAATCAAAATCTCCACCCTTGCCCTTCATCACCATAGGTAGCTCAACAC